>PVJD01001184.1:0-295168 GCA_004026545.1 Mormoops blainvillei
TGCCCTGGGGGGGGGTGGGGGGAGGAATGAAAGAAGATACTTTCCTCAATAATGTCATTGTTTTAAAAATTGGAATTTTTGTTCCTTTTTGCTTTGGCTAAGACTATCATTTTAGAAGAGCTTTAGTGGTGAAGTTTTAATCCCTTGACTGTGGATTTACTTTTTAAAAAATTTTATTCAATACTTGGAGCAAGGTAAGGTAGAAAAGGTAAATAGCTAAATAACACTGCTTTTAATCAATCTGAAAAATAAAACTATAAAGCAGAGACTTTTTTTTAATTGGGTGGTAAGCTCTGTAAGCAACTCTAACAAAAGAGATTGAGAAATTTTTGAATAATCAAACATGGTTAAATAAAGATATTTGGAAAGATACCACTCATTTAAAAATTCAGTTATAATAGGCTTTTTCATTAAAAAAAAAAAGGTCATTAGGTTAAAAGCACACTCCATAAACACTGAATCCACAATGTAGTAACACTAGAAATTAATGACTAGAACTCAAAAATATCCTGATAACTTGAAATTGTAGAGCACTGTATTAAGTACATACAGAGACATAGGGAGACTTTTATAATGTAATGAGATTATTTTATAAACCATAAAAATGAGAACACTACTAGAAAGACTTATGAGATAAACCAAAACTCTATTCAGAAAGTACAGACATAGTGTTAAAGTCCTTCACTAAGAAAGAAGAAATAAAACACATAAACAAGTCAACTCAAGAAATCAGGAAAAGAATAATAACACCAGCAGGAGAGAAGCAGCTGTGATAAAAGCAAAAATAAGGAAATTAACAAACAGAAAAACAGAATTAAGAATCTGTACACGTGTCTCAAAGGTAAATTAGTGTCCGCAACTCTGTATCTAACATTCCAAAACACCGTAGTTTATTCATAAGTTTACAGTAACTCCTTTTGGTGGCAAAACATCCACTGAACTGATGGCAAGCTACTTAAAATATGTATTTAATCCACTTAGTGTGACTGTTGATTCAGGTTGCTGTAGAAATTCAATATATTTGATTATGAGGGCAGGCCCAGTTGCTGCAGGGCTGTTATGTAGAGTACAGGGATCATGTACCTTTCTAAAGTGTGACAGTTAATCCCAAAACATACTGGGCTCAAGAGTTTTACATAAGGTATTATGGACCTGTACTTGCAAGAGAATGACACTGAGAGATTTCCAGAGGGCGATTCCCTCTGTGGAGGGAGGGAGGAGAAAGGGAGTGGTTGGGCAGGACTTTGGTGGTATATTTAACATTTTATTTATTAAACAAAATAAAAATTGATTTAAAAAAATAGCTGCAGCAAATGTAACAAAATGTTAACATGGGTTAACTCTAAGAGGAAAATGATGCGGTTTATGCCACATACCGCCGTATAACTCAACTCCATAAGGAACGTGCCTGGTGTTTACTGATGGAGAATATATAAAGCCTCGACGCAGCAGTGTGAGCACTGTAACCTTCGCAGCGTTAAAGGAGCATGCAGCAAGGAGCTTCCCTGGGGAGAGAGCCTCTTTCATCTCAGAGCAAGCAAGGTGTAAATGGAACAGGGGGCCACCAGGATGAGTCCATGGCCCTGGAAGTAACTGTAGGCCCTCACAACTGTAGGTCCTGGGGATTCAAAAGGCACCAAACGGGGCCCCAAAGTGAGCTGATTATGGAGCAATAGAGAAATGCAAGGCCGAGTTTCAGCCGCTGCCAGAGACTTAAAGGAGAACCTGCAAAATCAGTGAGGAGAACTTCCGGGAAAACAGAGGGTGCAGGCACTGTCCCCATGACCGCGAACCCTACTGAAAAGGTTCCTCCACTGCTCACAGAATCCTTGGAATACTACTTTTACAAGAGTTTCAAGAATGTAGTTTGGGAGTTTCTCAATAAACTGAGTCTCGAGTCTCATTGCTTTATATTTCCAGCACGACGGAAATATAAGTGTGATGCAAGGGGTCTCATCACCCAACTAGCTTGCACGTGACCTTTGACTATAACATGAATCAAATCCACTTTCAAAGAGTGAAGATTTATACAAAAACTGTGCTGCTAGTTCTCAGGGCAATTAGAAGAGTTCCCCCCAAATATTCTGAGTAATTATATCATTCAAATAAGCCTTTAGTCTCTCAAGATAAACATTTGGCAAAGGACAGTATTCATATGCGTGCATAATTTTCTTCTTGTTATTTATTTAAAGTATTATCATGTAGAGTCACATCTTACATTTATAGGTATATTCTTATTTCCATTCTTTCCCTCAGCAGAAAATAAATATATCTGGTAAGAAATATAAGGGCGGATGTCCCCCTACTGCTGCAATTCCGTATTGCTTCTTTTAAAATTAAAATTTATGAATGTTATCTGAATATTATCTTGAAAAGTCCCACAAATTAATATTAACTGCAAAATTTGAAGTTAAAATAAGCTGCAATACTAAATATTCTCTGGAAGGATGGATTAAGTTCATATGATCAAATTTAGGAATGCTGCATTTTTAACACTTGCCAATTTTGCAGTTCCCTTAATATCTAAAGGATAAAGACACAATGTTTACATTTCAGCATAAGAAGTTCTGGAATTCAGCTAATAACACAACTGTAAAAATTAAGCTATATTTTCAAAGTGTTTCTAATTTTATTTGTATATGTTCTGCATTTTTATTTAAAAAATAACTAAAAATGCATTTCTGATTGACTAAATGACTAACAGTTAATCCAGAAATTGAGAATCTAAGAGTAATTCAGATTAGATTTAGGAGAGAAAAAAAAAATGGAACTACTGAACAATTTTGCAGTTCTTTGTCCTAATATTTAAAAGACAAGAACACAAAGAAACTGAGGGATATGAGAAGTAGCTCTTCAAATTTTCACTCACAATTTTTAGAAACAACCAATAGGGAGAAGAGATAGCTGAATTTTTGTGCAACAGTACCTACCCTCCACAAATGGCACAGTTCCTTATGTGTTTTGGCAAAAAGAGTAATTCTGAAAGCTAAAATTCTATTTTGAAAGAAAAACAGGAATATGAGATCAACAATGGTATGACACCGCTTTCTTCAATAAAATAAACGCTTAAGAGAAAATCTGTCCTAGCTCTCGTCAGAAGCTGTTAGAAACCCAGAATATGTGTGTGTGATTAAAAATTGTCCCAGGAGGCTTCTTCTTCAGGCATTTATGGAACTCAGGGACAGCAATGCCTCCATAATGACAGATGGCTAGGTCAGGTTTATTAATTACAGAGTTTGTTTTCAGAAACATTATGCAAATTCCTTAAAAAGAGCCAAGAGCCTGAGTCTAGCTCGTTGACTTACTTTTACTGATAAAACACGGGGGTTGGTAAGCAGCCCCTCATTTCATTCTCTGCACCTCATATTTTTGATCCACAAAATAAAGACAAAAATAGCAACTGTGTTATAGGATATGATATATGGGTAATGCTAGGGTTAGCAAGTGTCTTATAAATAATTAGACCAGTGCTGAGCACATACTAAGTATTTAGTTTAAAATTTATTTTTTAGTTATTTGTACCTGAGTCTGATTCTGTGTAGCTCACCCTTGTATGATTTACTAGTTGAACATAGAAAAAAGAAAAATCCCACACTCTATTTTTCTTGTAAAAGACAAATTTCTGTACCTCAACTACATAAAATTTGACTGAAGGGCAAAACAAGGTGATATATAATTGAAATAAAAAAAGAATTTGGAGTGAAGAGACATGATATAAATTTGGGGCATGTGGAGGGTTAAATGAGAATAAGTATGGGGAAGCCACTGACAAAAGAACCAAGTATCCTGTTTATTGGTGGCTGGGTTCTAACTGGAGATGCCCAAGGGTCTAGGGAGGAACAACACTTAAAATTTAGAAAATTACTCTTTTGTTCTTTTCAGTCGATCAATTTTGGCTTTCATTTTCCACTGTGGCTGTCCATATTTTCAACATCGAAAACATGGGCCAATAACCAAGGATGGTTACTGACCTAATAACCAAGGGTGACTTCGCTGTTGTTTAGTGACATTTTCATCCACTGAAACCATTCAGGAGTTTTAAGCATCCTTTTTGGATGTGAGAATGATGTGCCATTGAAACTACTCAAGGTTTGTCAGAGTGTTTCACAGAAATGATCTAAATGGACAATAAACTCATATACCACAACAAAATGGAATAATGGATAGGGAAATAAATTACCTATCCTCGAAAAAATTCTATAAGGGGATGGTAAGAATAATCCAACAGATTTTAACAGGTCAGTTTTAAAGGTGCTCCAAAAACCCACATTCTTTTGCATCTGGAATTCAGAAACATATAAGGCAGTAACGATACCAGTTAGAGTGTATAATTTCAATTGTAGTTTCTTTTCAATTTAAGTGTTATTAAGTGGCTGATTCTATATGCTTAGCATGGAGCTTGGGTCTGTGGAAAAGAAAAAAAAAGACTGATAGTCCTCCTTGATAAACCACAGATTTTGACGAAATGGAGACTAAAAAGAATCAAAAGGGGTTCTAAAAACTCCAGGTGCATATTCCTGGTTGGTACAAGAGCACTCAGAACACTCCATGAGGTATTTATTGAACACCTACAATACAGTGGATCTTTCTAAGTGACCATTAGCTTCTAAGGCTCTGCAGAGACAGATATCCCACAATATCACTAAGTTAAACCAAGACAGCATGTATCTAACCTACCGAATCACTCCCAGTAATTATTAGGGCTCTTGTTGAAATGCTGTAGCTTGAAGCAAGAGAATATCCTTCCTCTGTCCTATTTTCATGCTTTCAACCTGTTTCTTTATCTTAACTTACCACTAAGTTCTTTTAACCTCTCCTGGAAAGAAAGTTCTTACCCAGAAGGCAGACAAATTTAAGGTTTGCCGTTTTTTTCCCTTGAAGACGAAAAACAAACAAACCAAAAAAAAAAAAAAGCCCCAAACAAACATACGAATACCCTGAATCTAAGCCCCATGGAAAAAGAAAAAAAAGACCAGGCCATCAAAGTTTAATGGTATTTTCAGTACTGACACCGCTGGCAGGGAACCAAAGCAATAAACCTAAGTTGTGTTTTCCACCCCAAACTATACCAAATTGTGTTAAAACAAAAGCTCCTGATCTTCAAACTTGTGATCCCAGGACTTAGTCAACTGGTACACCATAGTGTAAAAGCTTGCAGCAAAAAGAATGTCCTTGTTATGTTTGCCAGCTCATCACATGATGCATAACCCAGTCAGAGCGGCAGACATCCAGCATTTACCTTCTCCTCCCTACCAGGAAACACCCAGAGAAAACACTGCCTGCCTAAGAACTCCAGGCGGTGAGGGAGAGGAAAAAACAGTCAGGCACTTACAGACACGGTGGAGCTGGGCGTGTTTGTCCCGTAGCCGGAGGAGGGGAGGGACGCCAAGGACCAGCGGCGTCCATCAGTCCTGTTGAGAACGCGAGATTAGTTTAGACCACCTCGGGAGTGCTTTGGGACTCGGGAACCCCAGGGGAACCGAGTATGTTTAGTCAAACAAATGACACAGGCACAGTCAGGGAGGATGTGGAAGTGTTCAGCAAGGGCCAGGATAAACAAACATTCTACAGCAGGTTGACTTTTAGTTAAACTGAGTCAATATGCCCGAACAAGGAGAAAGTGAATGGGTTGATCCATAGTATTGATCTCTCACTAATACACTTTGACAAAATGAATACCAGGGATAATTACAATGGTCAGACTCAGCAGAGTCAAATTAATAAAAACAGGAAGGGAGGAGGAAAGACCCTGTTATCTGGAAACTGATAATAGGGGCCACGATCTTTGGAAGGCACTGAATTCCAGCATACTGCAAGAGCTCGTGGGGACTTCCACTGCATCCTAAAAATGTTCCGCTTACTGTTTTCAAGGCAACAGTCCTACTCATCACGCCTGGGGAAGAGAGAGGATCAGCAGGCTCATGGTTGGATCAAGCCGTAAGCGGCAAATAACTTTATCACCAAGAAAGCGGCTGACCTTATGCTCAGAATCTCTTAAGAGTTATTACATTCTGACCTGACCTGGCTTTAAAAAGTGTTGCAGTAAAAGCCTCTTGCAGAGTTTATGAGTATGCAGCCCAGGCCAGCTCTGGCTGAGAGCGGGGTCAGAATGAAAATGTTGCACTAGGGACAGAACTTAAAGCAAAGAGTAGAGCTGTCTGCCCCAGTCACAGAGGCAACGCTGCCAGGAGGCTTAAAGAGAGCAGTTTTTATCTCCGAATGGTGACGGGACAGGCAGCTTTCTGGGCTGGGCTCTGGTTATGCAATAGGGTTATTACAAGGATCTCATCTCAGGTGAGTTAATGAAGCAGCGGAGACAATACGATTGTTAAGGTGAGGGGACACGGGACAGCAAATTTCTTGAAATCTCGGGCACTCCAGAGCCATTACTTTATTAGCGATTTCGAGTAAGGCTGTGCCTTCAAAATCGTCTAACACTGTGAAAACAAATACATGCGCTCTTGCCAAGGAGGAAACAGGAAAAACGCTTTGTAAAGAGCTATGAGTACTGCATTCTCAGGTGGAGTATCATATATAGACATTTGGTAGTTCATGATTATGTTAATTTACCACATGAGAGATGAAAGTGTACCAAATTTGCCACAGATACATTTACAATAAGCTGAAGTCAGGGAATTCAACAGCATTAGACTTGAATTTGAGAAATGGCACAATTAGATGTTCATGGAAGAAAACTGACATTTCAGCCTAAATTACATTCAAGGGAAAATATAATCACAGGCTACCGTGGATGTTGCCTCCAAAAAATGCAAATGGTCCACAAAGACGAAACGGAGAATTTCAGGTGGACAAATCACAGAAGGACTACAATGTTAAGATTTTAGTAAAATTTACCTGTCATTTCTGTGACCATGATTGGAGTACAATTGAATCAAGAATGGTTTAAAAGAAAGAAGCAAAATAAGATGTTTGTAAATACACCAGAGAGAAGAAATGAGGGAGAATTAAGTCATATGTTCTTTAAAAATATCTTTAAACAGTTGAAAATGTTCAAGATTTAAGAAGAAAATAATTATAACATACTGTGAAGATATCCAACAATCAGTTAAATGGAAACAGGGTGGTCCTATTTTCTTTAACTACTTATAAGAGACTTAAAAACCCATGCCTGTACTTTATATTTTAAAACCTCCAACATTTAAAAGCAAGAAAAGGATAGGATTTTAAAAAGATTATTCAGTTCATTTAATAGCAATGATCAGAAACTCGTCTCCAGGAAGAGTGAGGGCACAACTTCCCCACCGTGATTCATTATCCCTCAGGTATCAATGAACTTATTTCAGATGAATGAACAAGTCCAAGAGGAGTCATGTTCTTATTACCTCTGAAGCATAAATTACATTTGCTTACTCCAAAAAACACACAAATAGAAAGATGTTTAAACAAGAATGTGCTCAGAACCTTCTGCAGCCACAGACCAGAAATAATTTGTCTTATAAAGTTCCCTAAGTTGTCTTTGTTGATTTATTCAGAGCACAAAGGAGCATTGCATTTTTCATCACCATGACAACCAGACATCGGAAGTTACCATATATGCTATATACAGTACTGAAGGGACAATGCCTTTTTTTGAAGAAAGCCATCACACAAGTGCAATCTGGATCCCACTAACAATGTTGTCTTTTCCTTGCAGTAGCTACCGATAAAATGTTATCTGAAGACAAGACTATATTCTTGCACAAGCAACAAGGCTTTAGGAAAGAAGTGCTTTCTTTGTGGGTAGGAATTTCAGTGTTACACTAAATGAAAAAGTAAGACAGGAAAAACATCTGATGGGGACACAGGATACAAAGAGATTAGCCCCATCCCCCCCCCAAAAATCCTAACACCACTCACAAAAAATTAGATTAATACGGTGTACAACAAAGAAAGACTGAGAAGTTCCCATATCAACCTGGCTATTATAACTGTATGAAAAGGGAGCAGATTTATTCATTTGTTTAATTGTTATAATCACCCAGGGTGATACATTTTATATTCTAGTTGAATATAATATAATGTAATATATAATGTAACCAGCTGAAGTTTACTCCACAAGAATTCTGAAAGTAACTGGCAGGTTGCTCTGCCCACCAGAGCTCAACAAGTGCCTTTTAACTTGAACTCAGCAGGCAGGTCTCCTCTACTAATTTGCTGGTGGAAATATATTCTGATATTTAACCTGGTAAATAACAGCAAGGCAACTAGGAGACACACCTAAAATAAGGAATTTTATTCAGGAGTCGTATGCCCGTTAAAAGTGAAAGCAAATTATAATGCACAAATTTCCACCACTTCTGGGAAAGGCAGAACAAAGTTATTACCTCCATCTTATCAACAAGGGAAAAAAGTTAAGGATTCAGTAATTCCATGGTCAGATAGATTGTAAATCGGCATTATAGTTAGCAAAGTAAAAATATGTTTCCTTGTTTCAGACAATATCAACTATACTCTGATTATCATTTTCATTCTTTTGTCTTAACATTAAAAAATTATCTAGATAACTGTACTCTCAAATATGTATTAGATAATATGGAAAGCAAGTGCGTCTCATCAAATTCTCCAGTCCAAAATTAAACTGTTATGTTACAGAGGCTATCTACTGGGGGGCGGGGGGGGCATTATCTAACACATGGTATAGGATCAGAAAAGGTTAATAATCTGATTTTTAACATATCACACAAGGATAATTTTAAAAACAGGGCAATCTCTCCTCTGTTAGACCAAATAAACAGAATAATAAAATGTGGAAGTCTCGAAATGACATTACTTCTTAGGCTCATAAATTTATACCAAATGGAAGCAAATGGAGACCGATGAGTGGAATTTCCATGTTTCCTAATGAAAATCAGCTTTAAAATGGAACAGAAAGACCCTAGATAAATCAAAATATGCGAATTTGAGTTTTCATAGCACACACAAGGTTCTGTTTACTTGAATAAAAGTTTAAAAAGATGATCACTCATATCCTAATCTAAATTAATACTTTTTGAAGACTGTGGAGGGAGTTCCATCTGGAAATTCATGCAAAATGAACTACAGGTCTCCTGTGATAATCTTCTGTCACGCTTTATGGTTTATTTCTCAAAAATTAACATGCCTGGGGGTTTGTGTGTTTTTTTAACAGCGAAGAAACCAGATTCATCTGTCTTCCAGTCACCCACTTAATTATTAGATTCTCTTCATTTTCATAAATCTGGCAGGATTAAGAGGCTGTGATTTCTGTCGTGTTTAAATGTATGCTCTAATGAGATTGCATTTTTCTTATTACTTAAAATAATTGAATGCATTCCCTTTTTTAAAAAAAAGAGATGTGTTTTACAGACTATGATGGGTTCTTGTTTATCAATTTTTATAAGATCTTTTTTCACACAGAAGAGCAGCACCACCATGAATTAATATTTATTGGACAAACACGGGCTTTGTGGGGCTGGTTAATTTTCCCATTTTCTTTACAGGGTTTAAAACGAGGAGCTTAAAAAAAATAAGTTGGAACAAGAGGGTATGCGTCTCAAGAAGTTATCTGGAGATCATGTCTTCATTCCTCTTATGTCTCCCCAAGGTAGACACCTAACATTTAAACATACAGCGGGAGAGTGTGCGATGTTTACAAGGGAATCTTAATTACAGAGACGTCTGAAAATATCACAAACATCCTCTTCTCTGGACTTAGTAATATAAAATGCATTACATGCTGATAAAAGGCAGGGAGGACACTGTAGGCTTTATTGGTTAGTAACGTGCGTTAAATCTATTTTTTCTAAACCTACCTACGTGTCTTCATTAAGTACTATGTTAATCCACTTCAAAGTACAGTTAGGTTTCTGAGGAAAATTCAGCAAATATCTAGGACATTCAGATCATAAACTGAATTTATCCTAAATATTTGGAGACCTGGCTGAAGGGGCATTTTGTTTTCTGTGTGTTTTTCTAGGGCAGAAAAGGACGGGACATGTATGTGAGAGGACGTGATGGGGCCAAGGAAGGTGAAAGTTTGAACCTGACAGAGCAAAGCACACTAATTTCGTACACAGAGCCAGAAAAGGTGGCTGTGTAGACCCCTCTAACTTGTAGGCATCATAGTAGATCTGGAACTGAAAGGTTCAGTATGAGCACAAATTCTCACTATCCTTGGAGCAGCAAACACTTCCTCTTGACTCAGTGACTCCACATAAGACATGTATCTTTGATATCTGGTGCCCAACTCTAGTTACAACAGGAAGAGAAAACATAAAACTTCCCACAGATCATGCAGGGCAGGCTTTATCTCAATATCAATAAGTTGCTGGCTTGATAATCTTAAGTAAACAGGCACCTTAGAGTATATACCTATGATCCCCAAAAGGGTCACTTTTATTTTGAAAAAAGTGCATTTCAAAGCAATAACAATAAAATATTGCACCAGGACACATATATGAATCAAGTCCTTATAGTACAAGCTCAGGAAATTCACTAAAAATCTGTCAAGCACCAACCATGCCTGCGGCACTGAACTGGGCATGGGAGAAGAGACTGAAGTGGTCATTTTCTGCTGTCACTGGGATCCCACCATCTAGCGATGGACCAAGAGAGGCAGAGACAGCTCTAACATGAGGCAGAAATCATTATTTTAACGGTTAACGAGTGTTACAACAAAGTTCTGTGGTGGTCTAATGCTGTTAGAGAAGGCCTTATATGGTAACAAGCAGGACCTCACAAAGTAGAAGGCAAAGTTGTAGGGGAGTTTAGGGGAAAGCTGGGGGAAGCAGGGATGGGGGTGGGGTTCTCTGTATGACATTTTATTATTCAACTCATAAGAAATCCTTACCTCCGCGCAAATGAAAAATGGGCTGAGGCACTGGGGGAGAAATTTCTTGGGCTATCTTGAGGGCTATTGCCTGTAGAGAGAAAGAAGGAAGTAATTTACAACATGATTTATTTCTTTTGTATCATTATCCACACCCAGAATTTTCTTCTCTTTAGTGGTACGTTTCTGTATACTTTTGTAAAATGTCTGTTCCCCCAACAATGTTTTAGTTTTACCTGGAGCAGGAATTTGGGGGGTGGGGACTGAGTCCCATCCCAGCGCAGTGTTCCCAGTGTGCAAGTATACAAATGACCTCACTCGCCTATCTCACCAATCAGTGGTCCTCCACATAGTTAATAATCTAAATATTTCAGTCCTATAGAATAATGGATCCACAAATGTTTTGGGTTTGACCCTCCAGATGTGCTAACATTTCAAACAGCTGGAAGGATGGGGAAGCACATGCTGCAATGGGGCAGTGTGGGGTGGCCTTCCTATTTTAGGGAGGTAGCCTTAGTATTTTTTATTTACAGTAAACTGAATAAAAGTCTGAGTTCTCTAAAATAAATCCTCATGTTCCCTAGTACACATTTTAAAGGCAGTGGACATGTTAGAACCAGTCATAGAATACTGCAGTTCAGATCTTTCTCAAATACCCTAGATCTATCTCAGCATGACCAAAGTGGTCCAGAAGGATTCACTTTTCTTAGTACTTTAAAAAAATTTTTTTATTTATTGATATGAGAAAGAGAGATGGAGAGAGAGAGAGAGAGAGAGAGAGAGAGAGAGAGAGAGAAGAGGAACATTGTTTTTTGTTGTTCCCCTTATTTATGCACTCATTGGTTGCTTCTTGCATGTGCCCTGACCAGAGATCAAACCCACAACCTTGGCACATCCAGAGGACATTCTAACCAACTGAGCTACCTGGTCAGGGCTCTCAGAGTTTTCGCCAACAGATCCCTCTGCTCCTAAGCAGCTGGGTTGTGACTGGCCAGGCAGTCTTTAAAAGCCACAGTCGCACAAAGACTGGCAGGGGGTGTGCTCCCCAAGTACTTTTGAGGCAAACGGAGCATGGATTGCTCACTGTAAGGAGAACAGCTCCTTGGGGGCTTGTTAGAGCCCTCAACCAGCTGCTGATCATTGAGAGAGCTTGGCAGGCAGCTGGTGTGGGGAAGTTCAAGACACTCCAGGCCACCCTGCTTCCCTCTGCATGTTTAATTAGATTGGCAGAATTAGCTCAGGACCCGATGGGACTGTAGCTGGTTGCAACAAGGAAGTGAGGAAGGCCGCAAACTAATCCTGTAAATTCTTGAAACACAGAAAATAATCAGGAAGATATTTTTAATCCTTAACAGCAAACCAGTTGCCACATTACTGATTTTTGTAACAGATGTGACAATTATAATTAGGCATAAGGAATACAAGATTGCACTTTAAAGTCAGTACCTAGCTATAAAGGTAAACAATTTATTATCTCTGTGCAAAAAGAATAGACATTAAAGAGGATAAGTTTAGTGTTACCTTGAGGACTTCTGGACTGGCTAGTCCTCTACTGAAAATTTTCAATTAAGGTTGCAAATTTTACAGTGATGTCTTCAACAGACGCCATTAACTTTATGACAGGCAGCACAATTAAAGTCATTTAACAGGAAAGCACTGAAAAGCACCCCCCACTTTTTTTTTTTTGTGGATAGAGAATCAAGAAGCATTTTCCCCCTGCTGCAATCAAATTTATCATGCTTTTGCATCTGTTGTTCATTGGGCCCCTGGAGAAATGGATTCTCCTTTTGCCATCCAGTAATCCAGAACTATTTTTGTCCATTTATCTACATGGCTAAATTAAGTGCTTTCAACTTCTCTCAGTAGCCTTCATTCCCCTCGCTCCACCTCCCCCCACCCAATTAGCTTATATATCACACTTCGTATTCCTTAAAGGTCTCAATAATTTCAGGGTGGGTATAATTTTTGCTTTTTAAAAGGAAACAAATCTACTGCCAGAAATGTTCACGTGAAGTTTGTTTTGTTTTTTATTTGGAAAAAAATGTTTACTTTGTTCACACCCCATACAGAGCAAACTACCAGTAAATTATTAGGAGAAACAAAATGAGTGTTTGAAGCCAAGGCATTTTCAGAACAATCTCCGCTACCCTATTCACTCAGAATAAACAATAAGGCCAATGAAACGTGTCACCAATTCTTGGCCCTGTGTTCTTCGTAAAAAAAGCTCTGTACTGGAGATTATATGAGATCAACTAGAATAACTAGAGAGTGCTTATTGAATATATTTAAGAGTCTGATGGGGCGAAAAACAGGGCATTAGCTTAAAACCTGTTTCACTTTTAGAGATTTTAATGAGTGGTCCCCAGGGAGCCACGTAACATCTTATAATACATGGTGACCCATCACTTGGAAATTGAATGGGCAGAGACAGGGATACAGAGGTAGGTGAATTTAACTGCGCTTTAAAAAAAAGATCAAGGCCACCACCATCAACCATTTCCAGTCTCCGGGTTCTCCTTTCCATCCTGTGCTGCCTTTGCAGGTCCCTTCATTGAAAATGTCCCTCATTTTCTTCTCATGAACTCCTGCACTGCTGTAAACCCCCAATTCCCACACCTTCCGTTCAAGGCCTGCATCGTCTTACTAACTATAGATCTTCTTGTTTCACGTCAGACTGAAACACAGTCCCCCCATCCCACCACTACATTATCACGAAGGCTCTTAAATGCAGTGGGCTATTAGAGAAAACGAAGGTGTCGTGAACTAGAATACTTGATAATTCAAGGACAAGAGACTACAGCTTGGTCTGAGGGCAGCTCAGCAAGCTGGAGGTAAGAGAAGGAATCAAAGACTTCGGGAAGAGACAAAAACAGTCCAAACACAGCAGGGCGATGCAGGAGAGACGGGCTCCCTGGAAGATGAGAATTCGGACTGGCAAAACCAGTGGGCTGTCCACTTGGTCTACGGGCACTAGCTAGTACGAGGCCTAAGGAGATGTCTGGAGGCAAGAGAGAGGTGCTAGAGATTTTTCACCTGGTCTGAGTACTCTGGGTGAACAAGGGAAAGGCTGAGGAGGCGGAGGAGTTAGATTAGCTAATGGAAAGACAACAGGGAAATTATTTGGTGAGCAAGCCAAGCATCATTGGTGATGAACTCGAAATAAGTGATGAGAAAGATCATGGACTACAAATGACCCATATTTGCAATGTGGGTAGACTGAGATAATGGCTGCCCCACTGACAGAGCATTTTGAGAGATGTGGGGTAGGGGCAGTCACAGTGGAAGAAGGTAGATGAGCATTCTGCAGATTTTTGTGTCATTTATTACAAAAAGTCCCTCAATTTTTCTTTGGGAGAAATTACAAGGTTAGCAGAACAGATAGGTAGAAGTCAATCTCTGAAGTCTTTTGTTCTACTTGAAATAAAAATTTGATTTCTATGTTATGTGCTCGGTCTTTGGAGACTTAGGGATACTAGCTATACAGTGATCAAAACAACCGCTGATTTGGAACAGATCAAATTACAAAGCACGTCTTCTGTGTTCTTAACTCAGAGATGAGGACTAGACTGCTGTGGACAAGCACAGAGCATCCGCGGGAGGAGAAAGCAAGACGGGCCGAAACCAAAGTCCTACACGTGACCTTCACTCCTCACAGCACTGCTCCCTGAATTCATCCCCACATCTGCAGAGCAATACCTGAGAGGCTTCCAAATGAAAACTGGTGCCAGTTAATTCTCTGCCCATATGTGCTGCACTTGCTTATAACTCAAATCCTGCTGCTCCCAGGGATTTGCTGACTCTTGGATGTTTGAGTGCTAGGACACTTTATAGACTGTCAGTATTGCTGCTGATGTTTCTGACCTGGTAAAGGAACCTTGGTAGTGCTCTGGCATTGGGTAGCTAATTAACTCCATGATCCCCAGGGGGAACTAGCAGGCTAATAAACAAGCAGTATATCAAACTGGTAGGTTACCTGATGGGACTGCACCGAGTGCCTCATTTTAGAGGCAGTTATTGTTAAGACAGTGATTTCCAGATTAATTAAACTGTTTGATTGCTTTGTAATTAGGTTGGAGAAGTCCTGTGTCTTCACTGCAGAGAAACAGGCTGCAAATCTTTTTAAAAGGCATATGCTGTACCCACTATGGATTATTAATGTGCTTTTAATAGCTGTCTGTTCACAAAATGATAGTTTCTGGTTGCCTTGATTTTCTATCAGGACTGAGGGAATCCAAGAATTAATGATAATTGCCATTTGAAACTCCTAGCGGAGCAAAAAGTAAGCCCCCATTTGAATCCTTGTTGTTATTACTTGATGATCTGCCTAAATGATTTGTGATGTTTTAAACCATAACAATCAGTGTTGTGTTTCTTACTGCTTTGTAGGAGATTCTCGGCAATGAACTGACACTGCTTAAAAACCTTCAGTGCTATAGTCACACAATCAAACCCAGGACCTTCTTCCAGGATGAATGCCAGCAGATAAAGTGGGCAATGGAACAGTTCTGTGGGACTGTCTGGCTGAGTGAACTTTGAAAAATAACAGTTCAAATCACCTGAGAAGTTTGCCTACCAGACCCGGCTGCCGCAAGAGAGTTAGAAATCTTCCTTTCACTTAAGACAGCTGTCTCAGAGACTGGCTCCTCTCCAGCTATAATTGCAGAATATTAATTAAACCTGGACAGCTGTTTAGACTCTAAGTGGACACAGAAAAACCCCGACTGGCCTCCAGTGGAACTGTCTCTGGGTAAGCTGTGAAGCGCCGGTCAGTAGTCACAGCAGGCCTATGCAGAGAAGGGGGCTTATATTGCCTGGGTTTTCAAGTAAAGACAGCACTCGGTATAGGGGGCATCTGTAATAGTGTCAATGATAAAATATTTAAAAGGTAAGACATTAAAAAAGATATCTATAATAAACTAGGTGTTGATAAAAGCTAAAGAAAAAAAAAAAGACTGACTGTTCACAAGGCTTATTCACAATGAACCTAAGCGTTCTGAAAATCTGGGCTCCCTGAACCTCTTTTTGTTTTCCCCATCCCCTTACTACTTGCCGATCCTCCTACAGCCAGTGCCACTACTCACTGCCATCTGACCAATTCGTTCAGCAAGTATTTATCAATCCTCCCTCCATTATGGAGAAGGGATTGTATGCTTTGATTTACATTTTAAAAAGTTCTCTCCAGCTGTCCTGTGGCCAGTGGGCTCAAAGCAGACAAGAGTGGAAGGGAGATCAGTTAGCAGACCATCAGCACAGACAAGGTAAGAGACGACAGTGCCCTGAACAGAGGGACCGTAGATCTCAGGTATGTTCTGGCTGTAGAACCAATAGGATTTGCTGAAAAATTAGATTTGGCAGAATGATGGGGGGAAGAGAGGAGGCAAAAATGTCTCCGAGATTTGAGGACTAAGCAAATGGGTAGATAGTGAATTAATTGGGATAGGGAAGACTGAGGGAGGACAGGGTTTAAGAGTGTGAGAGGGAAGCGCAGAACTTGAATATCTGGGTTATAGGCTTCAGGCTCTTTTACACATGGAGGCACCTTCTCAAATAATTTCAAATATGTTAAAATGTACTTAGAGTCCGCATTGTCTGCAATTATATATGACAATGTTACACTCAGCTGCAACTCTCATATGGAACATTTATAGTACTTAACTAAGCATTTAAAAATTGTTATAGTGTTCTATTATACTTGAGAGCGAGTAACCGTTTTTCAGCTCACATTACTCAGCGCCTAACAGACTTCCTAGCCCTGGTCAGTTTCAGACACTCAGACTGGCCAGTGCTAGGGAGGGGTTATGGAGAGGAAAAACTCTATAGGCTAAACACGGAAGTTTGGGTAATGACAATTTCAACTGTTCTGTCTCCTGTCACCATAGGTAAAACTGAATGAAATTTAAGGACATATATACGATATTCTGTTTTTCGCTTCCTCTTGCTAACTCATAATTCTAAAATGCCAGTGAGGGGAAAATCCTGGTTATATGTGTAGACACCGGAAAAGTGTCTTTTGATTTCTCAGTGCCTAATCTTATCCCTGTTATATAGTAAAGTAGGAACATACTGGTTGTTCTAATAATTATGTATTAAGTTCTGTTTTATGCACAGCGTTTTGAACTACCTGGTAGAACAGTTTAAATAGGCAAACAAGACCCCCAAAGCTAAGAAACTACTGACAGAAGGAGGTCTGTACGTGGCCAACTCCAGACTCCTCTTGCAAAACCAGTTCTGGATCCTTATTCATGTGAAAAAGAAAAAAATTTCAACCAAAGCCCTTAAATGTATCAAAATTACTTACTAAAAAACTCAGTGAGAATACCATATAGAGGCTGTACTGTGTCATCACAGACTCTTAATTGTGCATGTAATGTTTTCTAAGGAATGACTGATGAGGTTATAGGGTGAAAAATTCGTAGGGGGTGAAAGAGGGTTCCAATAACAGGTCGATTGCCATGCAGTACAACTTTCACAGATACCCACTGTCTCCGCGTCATGAAGCTGCCCCTCCGGAATCCGTGTGCTGTATTTGAAATGCTGTGGCACTGACACGAATCCCTCAGAGACGTGTTATAATGGGTTCTTGAGAACGTTTTAGCTTTTCGTTGACCCTACCTTATTACTCTGAATTGGTGTCACATCTCAAGGTGATCCCGGGTAAAGACTGGTGAATGTCAAGAGTGATGAAGAAAGTTGATTTTTAGTTCTATGTTTTCTTCCAATCTACAGTAATTCATCTTTCCAGCAATAGGGAAGAGATTACTTTTAGCCTTTGCTTAAGGCTACTGTGTTGCATTGGTAAGGTCAAGGAAGGGGAGCTAAGAACACAGCCACTGCGACAGTAGTTTCATGCAATTTTATGAAACCTGATACATTCTATTACTTAGATAATTAATTAGTCTCCAAACCTGGATAAAAAAATTGAGTTAAAGAATACAACCTGAGGAGTAAATATTATGTTTTCTGTCGTACATGAAGAGATTTCAATTTTTTAACATAATTAAATACAAAGAATTTCCCTTTTTACCTAGAAGAGGGGTGGATACTATCAGGAAATTGGTTCTTCTCAGGTTGTTTCAATCACTGAGTAATTTCTAGTCAAAGAGGAAACATTTAAATGAGATTCCGCACATCCATATAACTTGCATCTAATGCAACCTAAATGTGTTCTCTGTTACAAACCTCTTCCTTTTAGCTCCTCTTAGTTAAGAAGTAAGTACTAAATTTAAAAAGGTCTCATTTAACAAATGCTGAATGTTTCTTTAACCGCTAGTATGGAGGAATTCAACCTGAAAGAAGCAAAATATGTGTAATTTTTTAAATTGTTAATCATTTTTCAGTTTCTAATGCCAGATATATGTTCAGATTTAAAAGAATCAAAGACACTCAATTCTATTGCTTCATAATAAAATAGTATATAATGCGTCAAGTATCTAACAAGTCTGAACTCTGATTTTGTTTCCATAAACCATATAGATCTTGGGAATGGTCCTGAGGCTCTTACTCCTCTAATGTTTTTTCTCTTATTTTCCCCTTCCATTTACTTGGATAAACCACTCGTCAATCTGGGGTGCACTGTAGAATCACTTGGGAAGCTTTAAACATGCTGATGGCCAGCCCCCGCTCCACCCCCTTTTAAACAAAGTAATTCTAATATGTTGCCAGGTTTGAGAGCCATGGCCTTAGAATTTCCTTGTAGGCTGTAAATCAATTCCAAAACCACTTGCTCTTAGAGCTCTTAACTAAGAAGTCTTGGATTTTTTTCTCTTACTTCCCTATTTCCTTTTATAACTCAGCTTCCCTCTTTCTTAATCCAGGTATACTAGTTCAATGTTCCCTTGACACATTCACTTCATTCTGACTTCCAAGTATCCTCAAGACAGAATGAAGGCCTGAGATCCCTTCCCTATCAACCTAAACAAATACCTTCCTACCATGTTAACTCTCTGGAATTCCCACCTGCCTACAGATGCCCTCTTAGCTTAATCAAGTAAGTTACTAAACGTACCCTACATAAGTCATATAGGTACTCCCCTCTAAACTCAATTATTTCCATAATTTCTCCCTTCTCTAAATCAGGAACATCCATAATCTAAGTTGGGTATCATTCCCATGTTCCTGGATTGAGATTAAAAGTCTCTATAAAAGGAAACATAGGAAAGAAAACATTCATAAATCATAATCTTGTTTATATATTTACTGTCAACTTTAATCATTTGAATGTTCAAAGTTGAAACACCAGTTTTCATTTTATTCAATACCTAACAGTAAATGAATGAGACATTTGACTTAAAATTGCTTTCATTTTTTTCATAGACAGAATGCCTGTTACTTGATCCATATAATACTAAAACATTTTAAATTGTTATGACAGTTAAAATCAAGGCATGGGGTTTCCATTTAACACGTGATTATCAGAAGCCAATATAAGATCACGCTAATTATTTTGGTCATTCCTCTTTGCAGAAAATATGGTTTGCCCTTACTCATAATAGGGGCATATCCATTTGGGGGTTTATTTTATTTAGGTTCTATACATGTAACCATGGTATTTTTTAGCACAGAATGCTAAGTAATCAATGGGTGGTTGGGTGAAGAAACCTCGTTTCAAACCACACGGTACCCGGAGATTCTGTGCACAAATATGGACCTTTAGAGAATCACTACCTTAAGGAACCACTGTTATTAATTACAGTGTGTTGAACCCTTCAGGTATATTGGGATGTATTCAGGCAGGGTAAAAAAGTCGTGATTACTTTCTCAAAAAGCCAGACAGGGTCTTTAAGGCCCTCAGAATGAAATATTAAGTATATAACAGGTACATATTTTGGCATATTAAATAATGTGACAAATACTTCTCTTACTTAAATCTAAGATCTGACAATGTAAAACTACTAGAATAAAACAGAGGGGAAATATCTCAACACTAATCTTGGGAATGATTTTTTTTGGATATGACACCAAATGGGCAAGTGCTTAAAGTAAAAATAAACAAGTGGGGCTACATCAAACAGTTGGAAAAATGAAATGGTAACCTAGCAAGTGGGAGAAAATATTTGCAACCCATATATCTGATAAAGGGTTAATATCCAAAATACACAAAAAAGTAACTCAGGTAACTCAATAGAAAAATAATAACAAAAATGGGCAAAGATTTTAATAGATTTTTTTAAAGGAGACATATACATGGCCAACAAATACATGAAAAGATGCTTGACATAACTAATTATCAGGGAAATATGAATCAAAACCACAATGAGATATCACTTCACACCTGTTAGAATGGCTATGACCAAAAGGACTGGGTACAAATTTGTAGTAGGGTGTCATAGTCTATGGAACATAAAAATATAAAATAGAAAACCTCAATGGACAAGTCATTCTTCAGTCGAATTAAATTAGAATGGGGTAGAGGAGGGGGCAGGCATCATTTTTAAAGTTCCCAGGTGATTCCCATGTACATTCAAGTCTGAAGAATGCTGCTTTAGATTCTGCTAAAGAAAGTGAATTTTACCGATTAAGCAATTCCACTGCTGGGATTATACCCTAAGAATCCTGGAACACCAGTTCAAAAGAACTTATGCACCCCAATTTCATAGCAGCATAATTTACAATAGCCAAGAACTGGAAGCAACCTAAGAGCCCAAGAGTAAATGAGTGGATCAAAAACCTATGGTACATTTACACAATGGAATACTATGCAACAGAAAGAAAGACACATCCACTATCCTTCATGACAGCATGGATAGAACTGGAGAGCATTATGCTAAGTGAAATAAGCCAAGTGGTGAAAGACAGATACCGTATGATCTCACCTATAAGTGGAACCTAATCAACAAAATAAACAAGCAAGCAAAATATAACCAGCAACATTGAAATAAAAAATGAACTGACAATAACCAGAGAGGAGGTGGGAGGGGGATAACAGGGGGAAAGTAAGGGAAGGGTCATCAAGGAGCATGCATAAAGGACCCATGGACAAAGCCAAATGGGGGAAGGACTGAGAGTGGGGGAATGGGGCGGGGTGGGGATGGAGAAAGTGGTGGTGGGAAAATGTTGATGTGGGGATGATGGGATGGGGCGCAGGGCAGAGGGGATAAAGGGGAGAAACAATGAGACAACTGTAATAGCATAATCAATAAAATATACAAAAAATTAAAAATAAATGTGGGAGAAACTTTAAAAAAAAAAGTGAATTTTACAGACTAAGTTGTTCTTCAACTTTCCTATGTATCAAGCCCCCGCCCCGGGAGCTTCTGAAAAGCTATATACTGATGCCAGGCTAGACACTTGAAGTGTCTAATTTAATTGGTCTGGGGCCTGAGTTTTGTTTTGTTTTGTTTTTTAAGTTCCCACCAGTGATTCTGGTGGTGGAACCAGTGTTCAGCCAGGCTTTAGAGCCTGCAGTAATTCTCAAAGTGTAGAGTACGGCAGAATCACCTCGAGGGTTTGTGAGAATGAGCCCACAGATTACTGGGCACCACCTGATAGTTAATTAATAGGCCTGAGCTGGAACCTGCGAGTTTCTATTTCCAACCAGTCTCCTGCTGCTGCTGCTGGTCTGGCGATCACACCCTGGGAAACACTACACTCGTATGCATCATGACAAACCACAGAACGGCTTTCTTTAGTTAAAAGACATAAGTTCTTGTCTTCAAAAAAAATAGCTTCAGTGTAGAAGAGAGATTTGATGGAGGTGGCACAGTGAGAGTATGATGCACACAGCATGGGCCTGTTCTCATTCTGCTGCAAAAGCCCAGAACCAGGGGCTGGGGAGAGGGTCCAGGTGTAAAATCCATCAGAAGGAAAGCACGACTTAACAGGAAGGATGTGATGTAGTACGAGGCCGAGGTTCCTAGGAGGTTCCTAGCTCGGGTGAACAGGTGGACAATGTTACTACAGACTGAGTTGTTACATTAGCCTTCTAACAGACCTGGTGAAGACAAACTTGGTGTTGGGTAATCAGCCTTCTAACAGACCTGGTGAAGACAAACTTGGTGTTGGGTAATGGGCACTGGTGGGACACACTCAGGTGGAAAAGCTACCGTCAGCAGAAGCGCGCATCTGTGCGCTCAGCAGTCATGTCTAGGCCCAAGATAAAGCCGTGGGGGACTCGGCACGTGCACGAAGCGGAAGACCTTGGTCAGAGAGTGCTTGTCTCAAGTTATAGGGTGACAAAAGATATAAACCAAGGGATCCCCAGTGTGAAAACAGATGAGGAAACAAAAAGGAGCCAATGCAGAGGATAGAAATACAGAAGAAAGTGTCACAGGAAGCAAGGGAAGAGCAATTTTCAGGAAGTCGGGAATGTTTCCTGGAATCAAATCCTGTGGGGTGCTCAGGTTGAATACAAAGAAGTCACTGGGTTGGGCCACTGGGGTGATCACAGTTTCATTTAGTGGGCAGCAGGACAATGCCACTCCGGAGTACATCATCAATGAATCTTGGCCAAGGTGGACCTGAGGTAATTCCCAAGGGTACTGAAGTAGGAACTGCTGGCTGTTTAACTGGGACATAACATAAAGATAATGAAGAATGGTATCTACATTTGGTTATTTACCTAATCAAGTTATAATTTTAAAAGTAAGAAATTTCAAATGTTATAATAGCTAGTCATTTCATAAAATGATTTAGAAACCTAATATTAAAAATGTACTCTCAGGTGGAAAATGAACAAGATAATGCCTCAGGTAGGGTTTAATTTTTACATTTTATTTTATTTTTTATTTACTGATATTAGAGAGAGAGAGGAAGGGGGGGAGAAAGAGAGAGAGAGAGAGAGAGAGAGAGAGAGAGAGATTGATTGTTCCATTTATTTTTTAATATATTTTTAAATTCCACCCAAGGATATGTTTATTGATTTGAGAGAGAGATGGGGGGAGAGAGAGAAAGAAAGGGAGAGAGAGAAACAGAAATGCAAGAGAGAAACATCGACTGGCTGCCTCCCGCATGCAGCCAGGCCAAGGCCAAACCCGCGATGTAGGCCTGTGCCCTGACTGGGGATCAAACCTGCAACCTTTTGGTGTACAGGACAACGCTCCAACCAACCTAGCCATGCGGTCAGGGCCAGGCACTGTTCCACTTATTGACGGATTCACTGGCTGCATCCTGTCTGTGCCCTGACCAGAAGCTGAACCCGCAGCCGTGGAGCATGGAGACCATGGCCAGTTTTTACATTTTATGAAATGAAGCCATAGCAAAACAAAACCTTGGGGTTTCCCCTACAGGACAGATGCTTTACCATCCAGAGTCTTAGCACGGAACGCTTTTACTTGGGACTTTTTAAACCAACATCTTTTTTTCCTACCAAAAAATTAAAGGCAAACATTCTCCTAAATAGTTCTGTAATGTTTCCCAACATCAATGAATCAGAACAAAAATTAAAAGAGATTTTTATTCAGCAATGTATGTCACAGCACTCCAATCTTCAGCCCGATCCTCTGCCTCCCTGCGGCGGACTCACGCTTTCCCAGGCGACGCTAGATAGAAGGGGGCAGCAGGATGTGCACCGCCCCCGTGGGGCTGACAAAGGCTAAATTAGACTGACAGGTTACTTCGGTGCTGCAACTAATTTTGGAAAATGCTAAACATAAAACTGTTTAACTGCTTTAAACGGGAGGCAGATGGTGAAGGTGGAAGCAATGGGCACACAGGGTTTTGCTGGTGTAATGTTTAAAATCCACAGAAAAGGAACTGCACACTTTTGAAATAACTTAAAAACCTATTTCTAAAGTTAATACGCACTCATGGTGAAAGACTTAGATAATACATGAAACTATAAAAATGAAATGGGTAATCCTACTAATGTAACATTGTGGTGCTTTCCTTAAGTCTACTTTTCGATAGTGCATACGTGTATATATAAACCACACTTTTAAACGGGATCGTAAACCATATTCAGTTTTTGTATCCTGCTCTTTATAGTTAGGCTGTAATGGTACTTTTCCTATGCTATTAAATTTTTTTTAATGTGGTGATTTTTTAATGGCTACAAATTACTCATTATACAAATGGATTAAAATTTAACCATCACTCTCCTTACTATTCAAGGTTTAGGTTGTTTCCAATTTTGTATTATTACAAATAATGCTGCATTTAATATCCCGAAACACATATTTCTAAGTACTTTCTGATTGTTTCCTTAAATTATATTTCTCAAAGTACAAATAATGGTTCAAGTAATATGAACTATTTTTAGGGTTTCTGACATAAAGTATCGCCATGCTTACTAAAAAGACTGTCAACTTACAGTAATGTACTTAGAATGCCCATATTACTATACCACCACCAAAAATTATTATGACAGGGTGTGCTTTTAATATTTGCAAATCAGGTGAAAACTGGTATTTCATGACTGTGATTTGCATTTATTTGCTCAGTCGGAGATTAAACTTTTCATTTGTTTGCTTGCCATTTCTACTTCCTTCAGTGAGCTGTCCTTGTCTTTTGCCTGTTTATTCAGTGATGCCTCAGAGTTTTTTCTTACATTCATTAAAAAAAGAGCTCTTTATGACTTAATAATTTTTAACTTCTGCCCCTTATATTTATTGCAGATATTTTCTCAGTCATTTATTAGTGTCTTAATTTTGTTTATAACATTTTCAAATTACAGAATTTTAAACTCTTAATATGCTCATATTATCAGTCTCTTCCTTAGTAATTTCTTCCACTTTTTCATGCTCAGAAATTATTTCCCCATCCTAAACATATTAAAAATTCAACGAGATATTAATTTTACTTTTTAGGGTTTACTTTTTACAGGTAATTTAAAATCCATGTGAAAATCATTTTAATACACATTATGAAGAAAGCTTACCTTGTGTATTTTCATTTAGCTAGCCAATTTTCCCAATGCCATTTGCAGATTAAGCTATTACTTTTTAAGTAGTATGTCAAGTTTCCCCCTCATTTCACCATCAGTCCCTGTCAACGTTTTTCACGTGTCAGTGACTGCTGGCATTGCTATCACATTATGATGTGTGACAATTTCAGGTAGTCAGGTCTAACTCATGGAATTTACTTGGCCAATTGTATCTACTCAGTTGTCCCAATGTCAGGGACGCTAGGGTCTCTGTCAAGTCACCACGGTGAGCATGTGTCATCTCTATGGTAACCCCAAACCTTCTGGGCAGCCTATATAGGAGGAATTTCCCATATTAAGAGACGTGCCTCCCCAAGGTTAATGTCACCACCCTCTTTTTCAGCTTTTTCTGCAATCACAGCATAGGCGAGGCTTGGACAAGTAACTCTAAACTCAACTTTGGCAGGAAAAAGGTCAATATAAGGAAGTATGTGCCGAAGGAATGGCAAAAATGGTGGTGGGGGCATCTCTCCTGAGGGGCAGCAGTGTCTGAGTTTCTGGAATCCAGGGGTCAGGAGCAGCAGTAGACAGGACTTGCTCTGGCACAGTGCCACACTGTGGTCTGGGGGCTTCTCCAGGCTATGTGATCCGCAATGTACTGGCCCTCCTAAAAATTCTGTGCGCTGCCACAGACTTTAGTAAATCACCCACCCCTCTGCTTAAACTAGACAGAAGGAGTGAGGCGCTTGCAATGAAGGAAACAGAGTCTCACGTGTGCGTGGACACACACGTACAGTTAGAACTAAATGTAATTTAATTTGGAGAAATAACATTTAGCCTTTCTCAAATGACCTTGACATCTTTTCATTATTCAAAACTCGCTTAGCTTTCAAATAAAAGTTTGTTGTTTCTTCATAGCAAGCAAGACTCATTTAGGTCTCTTTTCATTTACTTCAAAGGCATGATATTTTATGCCCCATTTTGAGGGCGGCGGTGGGTAGGGGAGAGGGTAAGGGGGAAAGAGAGTAAAATGCTATGATAAATTGATTCCTTTCTTTATTTTCTAACTGGTTATAGTTGGTAATATACAATAATATTAATTTCTATATATTCATCTTGTATACAAACTACTTAATGAATGCTTTCACTAATTTTAATATGTATATACTTAATTCTCTTGGATATTCTTGGTTTTTATATCATCTGAAAATAACAAATTTTATCACCTTTGAGTTACAGATTTTGTTTCAGTTTTATGTGTTGCTTGACTACAAAGAATCTCTAGAACAAAGTTAAATATTAGTAGGAAGAGCTTTTAATAGAATGCTTCTAGTATTTTGCTCAAGATATTGGCCATTAGTTTAAATTACATATGTCTTACTATATTATGGAATTCTCTGTTCATTCTTATTTTCTAAAGAATTTTTAACAGAAATGGACGTTTAATTTTATAATGTATGCTCTGCACATCTATTCAGATGAACATCTGACCTATTGCTATGATGTATTAGTAGTATTTATAATAGTAAACCAATCAGCATTCTTGGGATAAACTCAGTAGTTTCCAGTAAATAATTCTTATACTGTTCTATTAAATTTTTTTACATTTAAGTTTGATTTTTAATGTATCAAAGCACATGTACTTATTTTAAAAGTCAAGTTGTTTTCTATAAATTAAAATACCAAGCCTCTTACCTATGAAATTTTAACATTGATATTTCAAAGTGAAGTGGGTTGGTAGTTTTCATACTCTGTGCTGTACAAATAATTTTTTTTCTGTGACATACAAGAAAATCACTGCTTTTCACACTAGTAAGTTATAGCTTTTAAATAATTTTAAAACACACCTGAATGTATATTTTACTAATTAATAAATTCAAAAGGAATACAGTGTAACTTATTTCTTGGCCCACTCCCGAAACGCAGAGAACTTGGCACATGCGCACTTCGGCCACACCCCCGTCTCTCACTGCATGCCGACGGGGCTCCAGGCCTATAATGTTACTAGTGAGTCATTACATAAAGAATATTTCGAACTTTCATTTTTCTATTAATGCTCATCATAGTACTTTTAGACTGTATCTTCCCAATCATTTATTTGTGTATTTCAAGTCAACTCTCAGTCATCTTCTGTATACCTTTATACCAGTTTCTCAGAGAATACATGGAAAATGTATTTTGTGTGGTCTCGAATATATAATAATGCATTAATACATACATTTGTAGAAAAGCTGAGCAAATACGCTTCTTTGGTCTCAACATCATTATCTAGCAATTTGTGGGTGGTAAGTCTGAGGCCAGCATGAATTTTATTCCTTCATAAGCAATCATTTCTTTTCTTGCTCAGATATTTATTCAGATATTTTTCATTCATCATTACA
The DNA here is from genome assembly GCA_004026545.1 of Mormoops blainvillei. Lineage (NCBI taxonomy): Eukaryota > Metazoa > Chordata > Mammalia > Chiroptera > Mormoopidae > Mormoops > Mormoops blainvillei. Next base: position 26,966 of record PVJD01001184.1, read on the forward strand.
AATTTAAAAGTCACGAAACTAAATCTAGGGCAGAGTTTTATTTGTTTGTTTCTTTTTTTTTTGTAACTCAATTTTTCTTCCAATTCGAGAAAAACTTCATTATTATTATCCTTAATTACTACTTTTGTTCTATTTATCTGGTCCCCCACCAAAAAGATATATTGTTATAAATTAACGAATCCCCAGTTTACTTGGCATGAGTGTTTAATGTTAGAAAGTAGAGTTGTTCAAATTTAATAAAGAAAGATAAGGCTGTTGGGCAGGCAAGGGAAGTCTCTGGTCAGCTCAAAAAGCAGCTTTCCTGTGGTAGGAGGTGGCTGCCAGAGTTTTTGGCTAGTGGCGCAAATGCTCAGTCTCATCTGTCAAGGTATTTGATACTGAAGATGTCTTCTGCCCATCGGGCTGTCTGCCACACTATTTCTGAGGTCTAGTCATGAGTTGACTGCTTTGGTTTTTTTGAAATTTGTATTTATTTATTTTTTTAAAGAGAAGGGAGGGAGGGAGAGAGGGAGAAAAACATCAATGTGAGATGGAAACATCAACTGATTGCCTCTTGCATGCACCCCAACCAGGACCCAGTCTGTAATCCAGGCATGTGCCCTGACCAGAAATCCAACCAGCAACCTTTCACTTTGCCGGACAACACCCAACCACTGAGCCACGCTGGTCAGGGTGAGTTGATTGTTTTTGAATCACGAGATGTCGTGTTGTACATGGAGTAATTCTTCCTAAAGATACCACCAATCATTGATATATTCTCAGTATCCCATATGACTGCAGAATATTACAAATATTTCCATTAAAAGTAAGATTAGCTAACAAATACACAACTCGTAAGTAAACCCATCGCTCTGAGGTATTTTAATGTCAGTGACTTAAATTTAGTTATTGTAATTTCTTTCTAGTAATGACAATCTCAGAAAACAAAATGGTAAGTAGGAGTCAGGTTAGATAGGCACATATTCATGACAGAAATGGCTAGAGCCTCATATCACCAGAAGAAAAGAACATCCATCACTTCTGTCAACAGGAGGAACGAAATAAAACAGCTTCATAGAACTACTGACAAAGCAGACAGCATGCTACACTTATGTGAAATTTGTTGTCAGGGGAGGTACATACATCTCTCGATGCTAAAAGTCGGCCTGGGTCTCTGAGAGGGGAGAAAAATTTGCATTTGGCCTTTCTTTTTCGAAAATCAGAACTGTCAAATGAAGTGACAACTGATAAGCTCGAAAACCCACATTTCCTACTGAAATAATGGCACAGAAGTACCAAATGTGAACCAGATCACATTTTTTTCCCTTTCAATTTTGAGGATGCTACGATGTGTCCATTCTCAAACTAAATCACTGATCCCACAAGGAGGCGGGCTTTGTACCCACTGAAGAACTGGCTTCTTTTCCTGCATCTGCCCTATTTGAAATGATTTGCCTTCTGCCGTTTGCAACAACATGGGTGGATCTTGAGAACATTATGCTAAGTAAAGAAGGCAGACAGAGAAAGACATATACAGTATGATCTTATCTATATGTAGAATCCAAAAAAACTGAACTCTGAGAAACAGATAGCAGAATGGTGGTTACCGGGGTCTGGGGGTTGACAGCATTGGGAAGATGTCGTTTAAGGGCACGAACTTGGAACTAGTAGAAAAACTGTTCCAGAGATGTAATGCTCAGCATAGAGATTATAATCAATAATACTGCATTATAAACAGCAAACTAGATCTTAATCATTCTCCTCACAAAAAGAAATGGTAATTACATAATATGACAGCAGCATTAGCTAATGCTACGGTGGTAATCATATTGCCATATATAAATGCAACAAACCAACGGCTGTATACCTTAAACGTTACACAAGGTTATATGTCAATTATATCTCAATTTTAATGAATAAAACAATAAGATGATGTGCATCTCTAAACACTGAAGTGGGGCATGTTCTATATGTTCTTGGCCTGAGGATCTCTCGCTCACTCTTGTGCACGTGCACACACACACTCATTTGTCCTCTCCTGCTCTCAAAACCTTCAAAACTAAATTCATTCCTTTAATGGCTGGCTGGTCACTCTGGTAACTACTATAGCGTTCCAGTACATTCCCACATGTGCAAACAGAGGCTTTCAGGCCTGTTTCCATGTATGGATATGGTCACCACAAACTGAGATGTATTACTTACTACTCTAGCTAATGCCTTTTGAAGGCGAGGACCTTCAAGGTGTGCCTAGGAGACCCAGGCAACAGGACAACCAGGTTTCCCATCAGAGGTCCTGACAAACAGAAGGTCCGTCCTCAGATGATAAAAAAATGAAAAAAAGTGGCCATATCCAGAATATGCTTGTGGGTCACTCAGGCATGCCCCCCACTCCTTCTTACAGAATCCAAACTGCTGTCTCACGCTAACGTTTTTCCTTAATATTTTAGAAGCCAAGAGATTATCTTTCAGCAGATTCTAGAACAGTAAAAGCAGGCCACCAATGAAGAACACAAGGCCAAGATGAATTAATCCTGAGAATACAGGGTGAAAGAATCCTTTAAAGTAAAAGAACTAGAAATATCAAGTTATATAGCCCTAGAAGAAATATAAAAGAAGAATGTTAAAAAAATGAGTGTAATACAATCTCCTCCGTCAACAGAACAGAAAATTAAACAGAACTGTTAAAAGTTATAGGTGACTGATAGCAGACCACCATCAAACTTTAAAAATATTAGCCTAAAATACAACTTCTTTATATCTAAGGAAAAAGGATGAACATATTCTAACTTGTTTACTAGGTAGGTGCCACTTCCTGCTGACCATCCTCGGCCTGATACAGCCCTGCGTGGACGTGTTAGTATTCTATCTCCCTGTTTAGCTCCTGGCTCCCAGTTTCTCTTTTAAAGTAGTACAGCACCATAGTTCATTCCTAAAATAATTTGGAATTTTTTCTCTATCCTTAAAACACACCATAAATGACAGCTATAACAACTAAATACATGTTAACCCATATGTTTCTTTTTGGAAAAGTGAGCTTTCCCGCATTCCTTCTTCAGGCATGTGGTGGGCCCAAGTTCTTTGGCAGAGTAGGACAGAAGAAACTTAAATGAAAACCATTAATCTAGACACTGTGTTCAGGCCCCAGAGAGAAGGGTGAATCAGAGCTCACTCTGGGGATATGCCAGGTCTTTCCAAATCCCTCCAGAGGGCACCTTCGGGGCCAGACTCCAGGGCCTCGCTGGGAAGAAGGCAAGAGGCAGTAACCAACCAGTAACCAGGGTTCCAGACCTGGCTCTGATCTTTATCTTTAGCTCAAGCAAAAAAATTACTCTGTATCCCATACTGAGACAAAAGTTGATTTTTCTCTGGCTGAAACAAAGGTGGACTGGGGGCTATGAACCCCACTCTCAAATCACCCTTCCTGCTCCCTGTCCCTGAGGCAGCCCATCTGGAGTTGTTGTGGTTCTGATCTGCTGGAGTTGACTTTATGAAAAATGCTGTTCATTTTCCAAATCAGCTCTAAGCCAGAGTAAGTGCACTAGCTGAGGGACTTCCAAAGCCTGGTGTGTCAAAATGAAAACATCACAGGCGGCTACAAATGTGTCCCAGCAGAGACTGTTATGAGGATGCCACGTTCCACTGTCAGCAATCCACCTGGAGACTCCAACAAGCCTGCGTTCGTTCTAATTTGCTTTGAATTTACACACTATGGCGTGCTATCATTTTAGCCATGTCATGAATTCAGATTGGTTATAACGATACTTTAGTAGTTTCTTAAAACCTCACACTGTTTGGCACTTGATAACATTGCAAATACTGTCATTTAATCATTCATTTGAGGCTGCAAGGGCAAGTTCTATTATTTTCATTTTATAGAAAAGGAGGCTGAGACCTAGGGAGTGTTTGCTCAAAGTAGCACTGCTGATACCTGACAGAGGTAAGCAAAATCCAGACCTTTATCCTGAGGTCCAGTGTTTATTACATGGACCATTGGTGGTACTTTATCAATTATTAGAGATCTGAAAATGAATGAGGCCCGGGGAGCAGGATTACGGAGTTACATAGTAGCTAGAGAATTCTACACCGGAGTCTAGCCCTCAATGCCTGGAAAAGCAGGAACACAATGTGAAGTGTGAAGAGCTTCGCAGCTTCCCGTAACAGTTCCCCCTTCATTCACCTCACTAACGTCTCCAGGTCACCATGATGTCACTGGGTACAAAGTTTCTGGAAGTTTAACAGGACTAACTATTGTTTCGCCTAGCGAGAACACACTTAAGGTGTACTTAGATACATGTCAAGTTATTCTGGTGCCTGCACAACACATTCTTGATGCTTATTAAATGTCATTTGCAGCAAGCGTTCAAGAGCATTTCCTGTGGACCCGGTCTCTGACTCTTAGGGCCTCAGACAACAATGGATGGCCCAACAATATAAGTACGAGACAATAGAGGGCCAGCACCTTAGAGAATAACTTCCCGGTTTAAGGTGAAAACCTAATCAGAGTTGATCACCAAGAATTTTGTATAATACTACTCACCACAATCTTACTTATAAGAATAAAAAACTGGAAGTAGCCAAAATATTCATTTAGGGGAAGGGAACTATTGCACATTCATAAAAGGGAATGTTTTATATTCATTAAAATCAAGCATTTAGGAAAAAAAGGCATTTAGTGATATGTAAAAATCTCAAGGTAGAATCAAAAGAAAATGGCCTAGATAATATTATATCTCTGATCCCATACTTACACACATGTATACAAACATATGTGTCTACATTAATTTATATTTGTATGCACATATTTAAGTATACATAAATGTAATAAATACTATTATAGATATAGATATATATACGCACATTTAGACCAAAACCCAAATGTTAAGTGGTTAACTCTGAGTGATGGGTAAGAATACAGATGACTTTTATACTTTCTTGTATTTCCCAAATTTTCTACAATAAATACACACAACTTTTACAAGTAGAAAAAAGGGTTTTAAAGACATTTTTTTAGAAACCTGAAATATTTGTTTGTTTTAAGCAAATCTCAACTCTTCTTCCTAAATTATATGACTTTCTTGCATGTATATTCTAAATTCTCTCCGCCTTTCTCTTCATAGTCCCAGAAACCAAAACTGGCTGTCAGCTCTGAAGCAGGAGTGTGGACGGGCAGCTCTTCCCCATGGCCGAGCCCTCTGGATTTGTGAGGGCTACCACAGTGCACGCACGCTGTAACATACCATGACAAGCTCTGTAATTTACCCACTGCTACTCCTAACATAAAAGCTTAGAACTTGAAAGGCCTGCAATTTGCATGGCTTTTGTAAAGAAGTACTCACACACTGCTGCAACAAATTCAAAAATTTGCATTAAGAAGTCATTAAAGCTGACATTACAATGATGCCAGAGTGAGTAAGTTCAAAGACAGAGATGGCATTGCTGTACGATATTTAAGAAACACTCTTTAGCACATGTCGTTGAATCTGGATTACAGCTTTCAAACTCCTCTGGCAGCTTGCCCCATAGGTAAAGGCCACTTTGGTTATGCTGAACATCTAGCCCTCTATCAAGGGCACTGGGCACTTAATGCAAACAGATGGCTGACCCCCATGCTAATGGAACCCCTGCCTCAAGCTCTTCTATCTCTGCGGAACAGCTAGTTTTCCTGTGATCCAAATCCTTACTCTTGCCAGCTAATGTTCTGGAGATAGTCTGTACTTACATACAGCTAAGGATTACTAACTCAAGTTCAGAGATGATTTGGGGCTAAGCTGGTGAAGAGTGGGCCAGAAGCACCATAATACCAGAAAAACCAAAGTCCCTGTGACCGTCACTGAAGCTGTCCAGCCTGAGAGGACCAAGTTCTGAAAACCTCAAGGGTGAGCAAAGAAGTCATTTAAATGCACCTTTTATTTTCTAGGTGATCATTTATCATAGACCTTAGACTAAAAGCAACCCTCAACATAAGGAAATCTCCAATTTTTCAAATAGTAGTAAAAAAGAAAGATTTGTGCTTTTTTTGGGGGGGGGCAATGTGAATAATATAAACTTTCAGGAATTTAGAAGACATACTATATGTCATTTATACATTTTAAAGCAATGAAATAAACACACACAAACATAGCATACTATATCAACTTGATAATAATACAATTGACCGCTCTCCTTCTGGGAGCCCCATCTTCTCTTGGATTTGGAGGCACTATATTCTCCTCTTTCCCTCCTGCCTCTCTCATTGCTGCTTCTCTATTCCTGCTGGCTACTTGTCCTCTGAGAACCTCTAAATGTTGGCACTGTAGACTCAACTTCAGGTTCTGCTTTTTTAGGCCAAAACTTTTTTCCTCAATGATTTCATCCCTTCCCAAGGTTTTGAATAATATCTATGAACGAATGGCTTCCAAACTGACATCACCAGCACAGATTCAACCCCTTAAGTCACACCCGAATAACAACTCTTTGTCACTTAGGTGTCTCATGGGTATCTCAAACCCAATACACAGCAGAATGAGCTCTTAAGCATTAGCTCATACCTGTTCTTGTTTCCTCCATCCTAGGAAATGCCCGTTCATCCATTCATATTCTCAGCAAGACAGCGAGAAGCCACCTTTGGTCACCTCTCTTTCCCCTCACATGTAATCTATCACTAAGTACTGTCAATTCTCACTTGGAAGATAGGCAATTATGATCCAACTGTTACTTCAGCAATCAAACCAAACTAAACACAAAATCAACACACAAAAAAATTGCAAATTTTTGATTTAAAAAAAAAAGAATGAAGAGTCTTTCACAGTGGATGAGGACGTAAAATCTTCCTGAGCAGCTACTCAGGGGACCCATGTATGAAAACAAAAAACAAAACAAAACAACCCCCCCCAAAACTAATACCATTTTTTGTTAACACAGAGGAGCTTTAAAATTAAATTTACAAGTCAGCTTCCAAAAGCCTCAATTGATAATGGAAAAGCGAAAAAACCTCAATCAAAGGTCATTCAGATTAAAATCTACATTTAGAGATTGGGGGAATATGAAAGATGCCAGTCATTACATTATTGTTAGGAATAAATTACCATATACATTACAGTCTTCTCAAAGGACCAAAATGATTAACAGAAGCCACAGGGCAGAGGGATCTTCATGAAGAAATTACTGACGATGCTGCTATGTATACATCATTAGTGAGTCAGCACAAAGCAATACGTCCAACTCGGAAAACACACTGACGTCAGTCCGTCTGATTTTATCATCCTTTTCCTTCAGCAGGAAGGGCAAGATGTGTCACTACTCGGGCCAACAACTGGCAATTACACAAAGGCTAAGGATTAAAATGAAAAGCTGTGAGTACAGCAGGGAGTACGAAAGATGGCACTCTCCGTAATTCAGAGAAACTGATTTATGAAATACTTGAAATCACAGAACAGATGCACTGTAAAGTCATAAAACCTGGACGCACGCACTAAATTAAGAAATCTGGTCTCGGTCCCTTTGAAGGCTTTAAAAAAAACCAAACAGATGATTCCCAGGTGATGCCACACCCCTGGCTGACTAAACGAATTGCCGATTTTAACCACAATAAAATGAAACCCGGCATTACAAAGAAGACTTCAAGGTGTTCGAAACTGAACACAGGTTTTACTGGTTTCAGTTGATTTTGTTGAGATCCGCTTATAATGAGAAAAAGAATGACAATGAGTGACCATATCAGAGATTCCTCTTGAGTAGAAAAGAAAAGTTTCTATCTTTTTAACGGAAGATTGTTTATAGAGGGCACTGGGAAACTTAATTTCTATTATGGCTAACAACTGATTTGCCATGGCTCCGTGGGCTACAATTTGCTTTGTTCTATTACCCAAATATAAAGAAGCAAGGAAATCATTTGTCTTGAACCGTCATGTCTAGTCGGCCAAAAGAGGTCACTCACTGCCTTGCTGAATGGACATTTTTATTAAAGGTCTACAAAGCAGATATAAACAGTTTGGCAAATATTTTAAGCTTGAAAAACCTAGTAATGGCTCTTGAATGAAAGTCACAAAATCAGTGAAACAAAGGCACTATTACATTCAGAGCTTGTGTCCTTGGTCTCACCTTATCCAAGGAGCAATCTTTCACTGATATCTAAAGAACATTCATCTCTATTGACTAAGTTGTTCCCACCAGCTGCATGCAAAACCTGATGGTACCATAAACATCTCAGCAGAAATATGTAACTGTATAATCTCCCGCAGTCATCTAGGGAGTAGACAGGAACTCTTTTGATGCCTGTTTTTGATTGCTATCTTCTTCCCTTTGAAGGCTAACCTACAAATTTAGGAAGAATTCAGAAAAATGCTTGTAACTCAAAACCTCGCTCACTGCTTGGAAAAACCATCACCCTATATGATATACTAAGAAGCATGAGAAAGTGAAGTAACGCATCACTGATACCAGCCTTTGACTGTCAAGCATAAAAGGGCAGAAGAAGCAGTGAAGTCAGAGCAGGCGATTCTTAGAGCAAGAGCGGACTTGTTAATAAAATGAAACTCAACAACTAGACACAATGACAACAAAAACAGAAGAAATCAGAAAGAAAAGACTGACAAACTGTATCACAAAAGAATGAAAGAAAAAAATTTACATGAATCAAAAAGTCAAATAGCAAATCACAAAAGAATGTCCATGACATTACAAAAGATTAATAAAACATGCACATTAAACATACGAAGTTATTCACCTCACACCTGTTACAATGGCTATTATCGAAAAGACAAGAAATAATACATGCCGGCAAGGAGTTAGAGAAAAGGGAACCCTTGTGCACTGTTGGTAGGAATGTAAATTTTAGCTCAGTTATATCTTTGAAGAGGGGCTTGATAAACAGTGCAGCAGCAAATACAGTGGCAACTGACCCTCCAGAATTATATATATATTTATTTTTTAATTTAAATTATATATAAACTTAAAATTATATATAAATTTTTTAACTTAAAATTTTATATATATATTTTTCCAAGTAGATACTAACCTAATAGGTTCTGTGGACTTTTTAAAGATAGTTTGTCTTTAATAGCTTCCCGAGTTGTTCAATAGGAAAGTGATACTCCTTTCCATCTTCCAGAAATCCTCTTATAAATGAGTCTAAGTAATCATCTGCGAATTCACAGTAAAACAATTTTTGAAGGCACAAAAAGTTAGGTATTTTGGCCAATAGGACAATATTTTCTGGTAGGACTTTAAAAGCCTAGAATCAGTAAGTCTCAGGTATTCATCTATATCTAGTCTGCGGCTCATCCTCTAGATGTATAACTTTTAGAGCTGTTACCTTTACCATTAGAATCAAATACAGTACGGAAATGATATTGTGGTAGGCAGAATTTTAAAACAGTCTCCTCAAGATCCCTGCACCTGAGTTACTCAAGCAAATAAATTTACACATATTCATAAGGAAATTCGGGATGGAGAAAGGAGAAACTTAGTAATGTTTATCTTTGGGGAATAGGAAGGTAAGAAAATTAGCATGTGGTGATTTTATGATGACACCTAGCAGGGGGCCAGTTGGGGGATGGAGGGATTGAGCAAAAAGGAAAGGGGACTCATGGACATGGACAACCGTGGTGATTACTGGGCGGCAGGGGGTCTAAAGGCGCTGAGTGGTAATGGGAAAAAAAATGCAATAAAGATTTAATAAAATTTTTTTTTAAATACGGTTCTAAAAATAAAACCAATAAACACACAAACAAAAAAAAACCTGCATTAGTGTTCTGTTGCTATGTAATAAATTACCAAAAATTTAGTGGCTTAAAAATGATCATCTATTTATTAATCTTACAGTTCTATGGGGCAGAAGTCTAGGTAGACTTGACACTTTTGAGCTCAGTGGGGGCTCTGAAGGGACCATAAAGCCAAAGCCGAAGAAAGGGAGAAAATCCCAGGATGCTAGTTCCCCAGGAACCCTCACCCAGTTCTTCTTCTCAGGGTATCATGTGGCCAAAATCAAAGTTATCAGTCGGGCTGCCTCTTTTCTGCAGACTGGGAAAGAAGCTACTTCCAAGCTCATGCAGGCTGTGGGCAGATTGAGATCACTGAGGCTGCTGGGCCGAGGCCTCCCTCTGATCCTGGCTGTCGGCCTGCGGCTGTCTCCCGCCTCTGAGGCCCGCCTCTTGCATCCTCAAGCCCACACCGGCCACATCCCGTCATCCTCAGGCTCACATCTCTAACTCCTGCCATCAACCAGGAAAAAGTCTTTCTTTTAAAGGGCTTGCCTGATTGGGCCAGGCCCATTCAAATCGTCTCTGTGTGAAAGGTTAGCTCACTTGAATTACGGCTGCAAAATCCCTCCACAGCAGCACCCAGAGGATGACTACAAGGATGGGCAAAAGTAGGTTTACAGCTGTGAGTACACAAAACAGTTTATTCTTATATCATTATTTATTAATCATCATATCATTTATTTGTATTACAACTGTAAACCTAATGTTGGCCACCCCTGTATATTATATGAGAAGAACTGCTTCACCACGACCTTGCTATTGTTGGAGTCTACCAATTTTTAAAAATTTTTGACGATAGGCTAGATGAACCATACTACCTCTTTATACTGGTTCTCATTACTCTTCTGGTTACAATGAATCCACATTTCATGTTTTTGTTACCTATTTAAATTTTTTTCCGTGACATGCCACTCACATTTTTTTGCCCATTTTCTCTTGGTTCATTCATCAATTTTCACATTAATTTACACAAGACCTTTATATATGAAGGCAATCAGGTGTTTGTCAGTTATAAGCATAAAATAATCCACACTTCTTTTGATTTTGCTTATTACATAGAAATTTTCATTTTAGGAGAGACACACTAGTGTTTTCCTTTGGAGCTTCTGTATTAAATTTCGTGCTTAGAATCTTCCTGGAAACAGAAGCCCAGGATATTCTATCTTCCTTTTTTAATGGGACTGTCCTGCTCACTGTTCTTTGAGGAATCCCTGGCTTTCAACAAACACTACTTTGTTTTTGGAGATAAGCTCCAAACACTATGCCAGTGTCCCTTTTCCTCAGAGCACTGCTGATACATCTACACAAATAAATTGAAGTTCTCATCTGTACTGATTCATTTGGTGGGTATAAATTCATGTGTCAGTGATGCGTGGCCTGACACATATCACCCCTACCTAAGAAAAATGGAAAGCACAGCTTTATCTCTTGGGTCAACAAGCACTGAGAGATGGCAGTGTTCCTCCCTTTTATTTTTCATGGAGACATCTAGGAACCCTCACGTGGCATTCTGCAGATCACACACGTGACAGAGACTGTAGCCATAGGAAGGAAGAGGGAAGACGCATGGTGAGTGAGGAGGCACTTCACATGATCAAGACAGGCGGATTGGTCCTTTCCTTAATTTACATTTTCTTCGTTTTATACAGAAATAGGAATCTACCAGACTGTGAGAAATGTCATTCTCACAAAAAGTCTGACAGACTTATCTAGCTTCTGAATGAATACCAACCTGTTGGCTTCGTGACATAAGGAAAAATACTCTCAGACACTGAAAGGAAGGCTCCTCTCTGCCCACTCCTCTGACTAAACCCTAAAATTATGTTTGAAGGGAAAAGAATTCAAGCTAAGTGTACACAGAGAAAAGAAAGGTAATTAAAAGGATCATTAAAGTCTTAACCACCTTTTCTCTAATCTCAATATAAGAACTGAAGAAAATCACAGTAATAAATGACTAAACAAAAGACGCATAAAATGTGGTTCGATTACTACACAACACTATAAAGAGGAGTACAATTAATTTTTTTAATCACTATTGAATTACATGTAACAAATAGAATTCATCATTCACTTAGCACCTGGTATATGCTGTCAGGCACTGTGCTAGAGGAAGGTAAAGATGAAAAAAAGAATTACAGCCTCCAGTAAGGTATGTGGCCTTGCTTGACCCCCTGTCAGCTTTTACCCTTATGACAATGATGTAATATAGATCTTCAAAGTATAAATGGTAACAACATAAATAGTTGTCTACTCATCACACAGCTTTGGAAACAGTGTTACCAACTGCTTAGCCCTCTCCCCAATTATAGCCGCCTCACAACTCTCAGGAGTAAGTACTATCATGACATTGGTGTTTAAAATTACCACGTTTTCTTTTACACTCTTACTATAAACATATATACACATATACATACATATTTATGTATATATGTATATGTGTATCCCTAAACAAAATATTCTTTGTAGTATAATGTTAGCCTTATTGGAATAGTTTAAATAATATTCTTTTGTAACTTGCTTTTGAAGTCCAATACTATCTTCGAGTCTCACCCATGTGCATACGTGCCAGGCTAGTTTATCCTCTCCTGTGTGCACAGCGGTCTGTGGATGACTATGCCACAATTCATCGATCAGTTCTCCAATTGATAAATATTTAGGTTGCTTCACATATTTTGCTATTACATAACAAAGCTGCTATGAGCAGTCTAGAACATGTCCTCTCTTGTATTTCTGCACAAGCTTCTCTCAGGTTTTGCCTGGCAGTAGCATTTCTGGACTTTAGTGGTCTTGCTACAGCATCATAATTTTATCGATTTATCTTTTACCTTTTTTACTTTACCATCTTTTTTTCATCACCCTGAATAAAATAAAATTTTATTACAGTGGGGCAACTATCTCTGTCTCTCCCTTCTCCCCAAACAAGTTATGGATAACGCCCACTCTCAAGTTGAGAGCCCCCGCCCCCGAAGCGAAAGGACTTCTCAGGAAGAGTCATAATCCTACTTCCAATTTTGAAATCAACCACATCTGAAAACCCATCAGTGTCAAGTTAGAGTTTTCACAATAGTATAATAGAAGAAGACCTTAACTGCTCATCCTTTCAACCCATCATCCTTCACAATCCTGAAGACATCTTCCTAAAACACAGATCTCCCTCAAAATCCTTGAAGGACACTCAAAGTCAAAATTCCTTCTACTCCCTGACTTTCATTTCTTTTTCCACCTGTATGGTCTCTTATAATCAAGCATACACCTCTCGCGCCCTAGCCACCCACTGGGTACACCCGCTCTCTCACCCCATTTCTACCTGTCAACTCACTGCTCATCTTTCAGTATCTTGAGCAAATATCTCCTTCAAACTCTCTCAGACCTTCCTGATTGGAATTAACTCTTTCTTCTTGGCACCATCTTGGATAGAACTTTTAAAAATACACACACACATATACACACACAACATAAAAAGCAGCCTTCATTGAGTTGTTTTTGTTTTTGTTTTTGCTTTTAAACAGAGTTCTACCTTCCTTGTAATTAGTACTTGATCTCAAGGGCCTCATCTTTTGAATCTTTATTGGCCCCACACTGGTTATAGATGAAATAGATAATTATCATATATATACAACTGACAGGTAAAACTTTAGATAAACTTGTGTATTCATACAAGAGAAGACACATTCTAGACTGCTCATACCATTATTTGTAATAGCTAATATATATAAGATAAGCTCAACTAGGGAGAAAAAAATTGCTGACTATTTCTGATAAGAGTACAGGACATGCCACTCCAAACTACAATACATCATCCTGGCTTTCTGAATGCTTTAAGCTGAAGGAATGTGAGAAGCAGGGTGTGAAGAACACTCTTTCTGACCTGTCCTAAAGCGGGTCCTAAACCCTGACGTGAAAGGCACTGTACCTCCCTGTGTCTGGAGTGAAGAAACATCCTTATCTCTAAAGACAAAGGACACAGAAGAATATGAGCCACAGGCCTTGCTAAATTTCTCCCAGTTTACCACAATTAGTGCACCTTTGCCCCATCACATTTTTTCAATCTTTATCAAAGAACAGCCAGGTTTAATCATTTCTTTGAGTCTTCACTTCCTTTCGAAGGCTCCCGTGCCACATAAAACATACGTTAAATAAGTTTGTATGCCTTCCTCTCGTTAATCTGTTTTCAGTTACTGGGTTCTCAGTGAAGAACTTAGAAGAATAGAGGAAATACATATTTTTCTTCCCCTGGAGTTTTTAACACTAATTTTCTTCATGTGAACCAATATGCCTGCCTGTACTTTCCCAAAACAATCCTAACATCCAACACAACATGGATCATTCACAAATTTGGAAATGGAGAATGAAATAATTGAAAAAGGGCCCCACGTAAAAACAAAGTCTCCATTTTAGAGTCCAAACACTCTGAAAGAAGATAAGGTTTGGGCCAACATCAGAAAGAACAACTTAGTGATAAGCCAATGGGAAAATGAAGCAATCAAGACATGAGAGACACCTGACTTTCAAAATGCCTGGGTTACTCTGAAAAACTAGCAAAAAGAAGGAAAACAAAACTCAAGGAAAGAGATCTAATTACCTGCATGAGCCGAGAGAGGTGAGTGTGGACGAGGCAATGCTGACGACTGCCCATTGCCTATCAAGCTCTTCCGGTTGCTTGTTCGGCAGCTGTCAAAAGGAAAGGCAAAACAAAATTTTAAAAAGATACTAGAGAATAAACATTAATGATAATAAAAAAACTCAAACGCAGACATAGACTAGCAGTTAAATAACCTATCTGCTCATACTATTCCCAAAATTTTTGCAAGTTGATATGCATTCACTAATATTTGAGGGGCGGCTGCCTCTTGAACATTAGAAAATACACAGTACACATACAGGGCAGCATCATCAGTATTCCTCGCCACGAGTGAAGCTACAGCCAAATGCCTCCCTTCAGGTCTTGACTGCAAACATGTGACATGCCATACATACAAGTGATAAATTAAGGATTCAAATCAGCAAACTACAGGTAGTATCTTTGTTGACATGAAATTTCTAATACAAAATTACATGCAATGAAGCGCAATGACATTAATCTTACAATGATGCACTAATTAAAAATCTAATTATTTCAACAAATTTCATATTCGTGCCTTTTGTCAATAGAACACCCGATGCCTAAGATAAATGGATTTCACCACTCATTCATTTTTCATCCTGTACACTGCATTCAAATTCCTTAGCAGGGTAAATATTTTGGAAACATAAAAACAGATTCCAGTTGGTATGAAAATAACAGTGAAGGCCTCTTTTCCTAGGCACGTCGCCTGCTGTTTTTATCCTGGGACTCGGTGACTCCAAATAAGTTGCTACATATGGGCACAAGGCAACCATTTTTTCCTATTTCTGCTGGTAGAAAGTTATAAAATGGCTAATTTTATTCCAAAGTAACCTTCACTAGCCTCAAAGAATAACACAAATGCAAAACTAGCTGATGGGGAAGTAGACGTTACTTCCATTTGCTTTTCTTCCGTCAAGGCTGACATTTCATTCTCTATTATCAGCATAGACACTAGAAAAGCATAATAAAACCCAGCAGATTATCATGCTGAATTCACCTATAATAAGGTTCAGGATACCCTGATACCATTCTCCCACACCAGGGCTGCCTTCAACCGCCATTACGGGTTTACTGCAATGTCTTCTTAATTCAGAAAATATCTCTATTAGAGGAGGTTCTTGAGACAGGGATTTTTACCTGACTTCTACACTAGATATAGTGGATACATTTGAGAGTTTGTATAAAATATTTGAAAGGAATATTTCTAAATATATACATAATACATTTAACCAAACCCAATTTCTTTCAGCAACATTGACTTCCAAACCAATCCTCTCTCTTAGATGTTTGCTGCTTATCACCATTTGTCAACATTCCCATATTTATAATTTCTTAAGGTCAGGCTGCATCATTTTATTTTCGTTACTTGGAATAATCAACATCCCCTAGCATTATCTGTGAGTATAATTAAGATCATGTTTACTCAGCCTTAAAGAAGCTGTAGAATAAGAATAGACCCTTGATACTTAATTATGAAGGTGGGTTGAGATATTACCAACTCATCTATCAAAAACTGTATTAAATTCATAATTACTAAATCAGATAGTGTGATTGTTGTAAAAAGAAACTGTATAATATATTTAGTGTTAATTCAGATTAATGTCGCCTTTCATTTCAATACAGATATTTTAAGTATATCAACTTGCTGGTGTTAATAAAAGAAATTTTAAAATGACAGATTTATACCCAAATAATCTCAGCAAAGTTATTTGTTAATTGAGAAAATTAACAGAAATAAGAGTTAACTGTCAAAAAATGGCTATTTGCATTATTTTTATATTTAGTATTTGTTCATTTATGAAGATTTTCTCTTAATAATCAATTATTGCTATACATGTAAGTCAAATCAAAATGTAAATAAGTAGAAACAGTAACCTGACGAATAGTTTAAACAGGGATATCAGTAAAATATGCTGACTTACTTAAATCTAAAATTTTGAAAATATTTCATACAGACAACTTTAAAAATTGAATTTTCATTAAGAGATATAGAATGACTAGTATACTACCACAATAAGCAAAAAAAAAAAAAGACAACAATTTAGATTTTTAATAAAGAAAACACAAACAAAAAATCTAATTTTTTTATCAGTTATTTAAAAGTTTACTATAAGAAGGGTAGAAAGTCTAAAATGTGATTCCAAAAAAATCTCAAAAATAAATGTCTAGACAAAACCTGAAAATGGTATTTACTTGCTTGGTCAATATAAAAATATAAAATATAAAAATATGGAAAAAAGTTTATATTACATTCATCCATTATTTGTCTTCTCTCTATAAAGATGTATAATCTTTACAAATAGATGACTATAAAGGCAATTTAGAGTAAAAAAAACAGGATTTTTCATCTATGAATACATGAGCAAGTTAAAAGAAGTTAAAAACAAACTGCTTCAGAATGAGAACCATTTACCATATTTAAGGTTCTGTTGGTATGCTATACCAAAACTTAAATAACTGGCATATCTCACTGACAGATGCTATTCCAATCAAAGCTGAAAATGTCTATCTAATCTCTATATGGACCTTCAGCATGAAGCTAGGGACAAGATTAAAATGATAACACACTTGGAACTTTCTTGAATCTCTCAACAATCAAACAGGGAGATGTTAACTATGAAATGCTCCTCAATAAGACAAAACAAGACTATAAGATATAGGTCAAGACAGATTTCCATGTGTACACAAAATAAATCACCACACTCATTAAAGTAGGGTCTTGGCCTCACAAATGAGTATAAAAGGGGCCTTTTATACTGTATTTAACCTCCAAATACCTAGATCTTGATATATAAATACTATTAAATCCTGCAACCCTACAAAGATATTCTGTAGATAACTTTCCAAGGTTGGGGAGAAAGGGGAGGTTATTTAATTTAAATAGTATCTGTGTCTGATATCTCTGAGAGTTGCCTAATCTTACTGCTCTAAGTCCTTGATTCCCAATAAATAAATAGAAATCCACATTTAATCCCATAGTAAGAAAACTCCAGGTAGGCAGGAGCTATGAGTATTTACTACCTTGACTGCCTCAGCACCTGGCACTGCCCACATTAATAAACATGCTGTGCAAAATGCTGAGCTGACCTCTGCTGTCATTATTTATTCATCCAGGCATCACACCCTTTCCTGCTGGTGAAAGGAGATGCTTACAGCATCCAAGTGCGAGGGCGCTCCTCAGGGGCTCCGGACTACGCTATCCTCATCTGATCCATAAATGGATAAAGCGGAGATATGGTCACTTGAGTGAAATCGAGGTCCCTTCCCTTCTACCAGCATGACTAAGTCAATTCAGTCTTGCTTTTTCTCGGGCAGTGTCATAGCCCCCCCACCCCTAAAAATGATGCCCTACCAGATAAAACAGGAATACCACTTCTACTGTGGCAGAAATCTGTTTTAACTTGTAAAAAATTGTCCTCACCTAAGCATTTGAGCTTGCAAAGATTAATCTCCAGTTTCAGCCTTAGGAACAAAGGTATGTGATTCCCAAATGAAATGTAAAGACAGTTATGAACTCAAGTTTCAGCTCAAGTTCATCCCAAAAGCGTTCTTTCTGTTCCACTCTTGAAGAAGAAATGGAAGCCATTCAGCCTGCCCGTGCTCTAATCTGAGAGCCACACCCAGGGGTGCCCACTTCCCACAAAACCCCTCCTCTTCCTCGGCTCTCCACTTGAGATAACACATGGAGACACCCGCTCTGTCTGCGGATTCCAGGCTCGGTTTGTTCTCTCAATTGGGAAAGTGGCACAATGATGGCACAGGTAAATTGTTTACCTTTGCAAAGATAAGATTCCTTATCTAATTTAGATTGCAAAATCTAATTTAGCCAGAGAAGACAGCCATATACAACTTGAGACAAAGGCAAAGTGGTCTTTGCACCCACTCAGACCAATGGGACCAGCAGCCATTTCTTTTTACCCCATTCCCTTCGTTCCTCCCTGGGAAGATCCAACCACAGGCAAGACACGCAAGACACACACAGTACAATAAACACTGTGCACCAGGCACCTGAGAAGAGTGAGAAGATGGAGAGACAAGGACAGTACTTTTGAGTGAGCAGGCCTGGCTGGCCCCTGGGGACTGGGAGGCAAGGCAGGTGGAGATAGACACTCTGATTAAGACCGTCACAGCCGGACGGGCGTGGGCGCTCAGGTGGAAATGCTTTAGGGTGATATGAGGCCACCAGAAGGAAGGGTTTTATTTGTCTGCATGGTGTTTTGGCTCACACAGGTGAAGTGGGCATTGAACACACCGCTCCTGCTCCTTGAGTTTAATTGTTCCCACTCACCAAAGCAGTTTCACAATCTCCTAACTACGGCCAGCAGGGCCTTCCATCTGCTAGGAAGACAAAGAGATGGATCACGCATTTCATCATCTTGGTCAGGTCTGGCTCAGTGTGAAGGACAAAGAGGAATACGGGTTGCTAAACTGAGGAAGGGAGGGGAATGTATTTTTTGGTCCAAAGCATCTATGTTCTATTTCTGCCTAGGTTGTCCTTATGCTCAGGGTTCCATAGGAAGGGCTTGCCGGGACCTGTAAACGCGTCACATCTGGCTCCTGTCACATCTCTTCCGGCAGAAAAACCTAATTATCCCCAACCAAGGCTGCAAAAGCCGTGAGGCCCACCAGGCTGTGGCCTTTAGCAACTGTTCTGAGTCGCTGAATTTCAGCTTAATTTTAAATTACATTCATTCTGAGACATGAATACCAATCATGTCTGATCACGGCAAGACAAGCCGAGGAGGGGAAGCCCCAACAGGCAGTAATTTCTAACATTCATGGCTGACTTGAAAGGTCAACACTCATTATGAAATTTGACTGGCCAAGACTGAGAGGCAGTGAACATACCGTGAACTGCGTAAGAAGAGCCCCAGTAATTCTCAAAAGCTAGGCTATAATTTATTAATTCATCTTGATGAGAAATTTGATAAATTTGCACAGGAGACCAACTACAGACCAAAGCTTTGCTGGATATGAACATCTGCTAACTATTTCCTAATACCTTAATAGAACTGGAACATTTGGCTATTCCTTGGACAAAGAGGAAGGCTGAAGTGGAGGAAAACTGGGCAGGCAGACCAGGAGCCAGGGATTATCTAGCCAGTGTGGCACTGCTGAACACATGTTATACACCAGGCAGGCTTCTGATTCCTCACCTTTACAATAAAGGGGTTGGGCCGGCTTAGAGAAATGGTCACAAACTTACATATACTTTTTGGTCATTAAAACTTGAAGAATATAGAGAAATTATCCACCAATTATCCTACTACCTAGAATGAAAAACTGTATCATTTTGTCATATATACATTAGAGATAGGGAGAAATGTACCTTCTGATGTTCAAACCAGTTTTTCACTCCCCAACAAGGCAGCCGCTAAAGGAACTAACTGTGGCTTGTAGCTTCCCCATCCATTTTTGGTACTTTAGCAGAGACACGTGTATACCTATGAACAACACTTGTGTACGTGTTTACATTTTCACTAGTAGTATCACGTATCAGGAACAACTGGTAAAAGTCTGGAACTGTGCAGAAGAGATGAATGGCTTTCTTTTTAGTGGCCTGTTAGGCTGCAGAGTGAACCCTTGAGAGGATTATTGAATCTATAAGCGTGTATGTCTTTCATTATCTTCTATTTACTAGGCTATTTAAAAATTCTGTAGGGGTAGAAGTTGTAGAAAACTGGTAGCAGTGCAAATGATTCTTGTCCATAATAATGTAAATTAACTTTGTGTGGTACAGATATGATTGCTATCGGCTCCATGGAAATATGACCCCAAGCATTTAATATTATTATACTACAAGATATGATTCAGTTTTGCATCTACTAGCAAGTCCACTTCACCATTCCTCATTGAAAAGATATACATACATATACTTCTAGTTTTCAAAATTTCCTTTGAACTTTAAAAAAAAAAGAGGATTTTTTTTGTCCTCTGGTGAGGACCAGAGGACATTTTTTTCATTGCTTTTCGAAACAGGAAGGGAGAGTAACATTGATGTAAGGGAGAAGCATTGATTGGTTGCTTCCCAAATGCACCTGGATTGGGGACTGAACCTGCAACCTAGGCATATGCCCTGACCAGGAACCAAACCTGCGGCCTTTGGTTATGGGACGATGCTCTGACCAACTGAGCCACACCAGCCAGGAAACTTTCTTTTTTTGTCCTCACCTGAAGACATGCTTACTGATTTTAGAGAGTGGGGGAGGGAGGAAGACAAGGAGAGAAACACCAGTCGGTTCTCTTCCGCACATGCCCCTACTGAGGGGGCTAGACCTGAAACCCAGGCATGTGCCTGGGCCAGGAGTGGAACTCGACACCTTTCAGATTGTGGGATGATGCCCAACCAACTGAGTCACACCAGCCAGGGCTCCTTTGAACTATTTTTAATGTTAGCATTACCTTCATTAATGAATAATTTAAAATCTTTGACACAGGTTCATTTTGTATTTGTATGACAGTCATGCTTTTGGCTGTTATGTAAATTATAAAAATATACACTATACATTGTAACAGTCTATAGCTTACCATTTTCACTCCATATTTTATATTTTTTAGTAATTTTTTGAGGTGACATTGGTTAATAGGATCCTACGGGTTTCAAGCGTACGTTTCTATGATACATGATCTCTATGTCGCATTGCGTGCCCACCACCTGAAGGCAAATTTAACTATAGCAACATAAAAATGGATCTAATTCATTCCTTTTGAAGGCTATTTATTTGAAACAAATTTTAGGATTTTAAATGTATGAAAATTATATATATTGTGGGCATTTTTTTCCTTTATTGCAATATAAAATATCTAGGTCTCTGTGCACTTGCACATGTGATAGCAAAAGCCTTGAAAAATATCTCTGAAGCTACATTTGAAAGAAAAATACATATATAACATAAAGCAAATCTTCCTTAAAATCTTCTTTGGACACTTTTCCCCCAAATCCTGCTTATTCCTTCAGAGGTTGCCCTGTCCATAACTGCATTTCTGTCTTCTCCCAGAAATAATTTTTGCCTTTCTTATGTAAATCCGTCTACTCTTTCTCTGTGCTTCTTCAAGTCCACAGCTCTCCCCCTTACCCTGAACAGCACAAGGCCACAGAAAACAAAGTATTATTATTTGTGTCCCGAGGACATACTTTGTTACTTATGAGAAGTTAAGGTAAGGCCAGTGTGTTCCGTACGGTCCATGAAATCAAGGCTCCATCTAGGCTTTCATTCATTCATTCAAAAAATTACTTTCTGAGTCCCTAATAATATGCTAGGTACTATTCTAAGCACACAAAATCCTTGCTGCCCTCCAAGGGGCTTACATTCTGGAGGAAGAAGCAGATAACAAACACAATAAATTAGTACAATTTATAGTATGGCAGATGGTGATGATATTTAAAATGTGAGAGATGGCAATGGAGAAAAATAATGCAGAAGAGAGAACGGGGAGTGCAGATGTGAGAAATCACAATTGCAAATGGGTGGTCAGGAAAGGCCTCACTGGGGAGGGCCTCTGCAAATCAGACCAGAGGGATGAGGGAGCGAGGGAGCGTCCAGTCAGAGCGAAGGTCCTGAGCAGGTGTGCTCCAGGAGCGGCGAGGGCTGGTGTGGCCGGGCTGAAGCGAGGCTGAGGCGGGCAGCGAAAGTGGACGGTGAACAGGGCACAGATCTCCGGCAGCTCGCAGGACGGGTTTTTAGTCGAGGTGCACGGGGAGCCTCTGGAAGGCTGAACAAAATCTGACTTTTGTTTTAGGAGAACCATTCTGGCTGCTACGTTAAAATAAGCACAGGAGGACATAGGGAGATCAGGACTTAGAGTTGATGTGCATCTTTAATTACAGTCATTTCCTGTAATTCCACTTTCAAATAAAGTGTTTTATTTTTAAATTAATTCGTGCAAAAAAATGGCCCCCAAATTCAAGGTAAGCATTATACCGGTCCATGCTCTATTGTACAGCCTCCAAAATCCTGGAGAAATAGCAGAGTTGCCACTGCGGTGACTACCGAGCCTGAGGGCTTCAGGCCTTCTCAAATGTGCATTAATGTAATGACCTAGTTCACAGTTACCAGGGGTACGTAATTATGAATGTTTATTATCGATATTATTGGCCTGATACTTGAACTTCACTTTTCCATTAGCAGAAAATCTCCTTTTCAAAGGCATTGATTATAATGGAAATGAATGGCTGCTCATGCTATTCTCAGAACTATCTTCGCAGAGAGAGAAATATGGCTGAACACACAGATAATAGCAAAACACTATTCAATCTAACAAATGTTTATGGAACATCTATTCCTATGTATAAAATATTATGGGAGATAAGAAAATGAAGAAAACATTCTCAAAGTATTTAAAGTATAAAAGAAGAGATAAGACTGATTCACAGATAACTGAATCACAATAAGGCAGAATCTGGAAGAGAGGTCCAAACAAAAATCTGTTGCCAGCTAAAGTGCGACATAAAATCCCACTCAGCTTTGAAACATATTTTCTTAAAAAATAAGCACTAAAACTTTATAGTATATAATATATAACTTTATACTGTGCATGGCAAATTATCCTCTCATTTCACAGATCTTCCCCAATAAACCCTTAATTTCAGTGATCTGCCACACACACACACACACACACAATTTTTTGAACCCTACTTCTTGCTAGTTATTCCATTTTGTTGCTATTGCAAAGTGCGACATATCAACAGCTATTTTCACATGGTTGATATGGTGATGTCTGATGTCAAATGTTAGCATGTGACCGATGGGTGGCCATCATTTACCATGTTGACCACAGTGCTCCTGGCAGGCAGGACATCCACCCTGTGGTTACCCATTCATTCAGTAAACATGACCAAAAATTCTGCAGGGAGATTACAATCTAGAACGGGGGGTAAATCCTTTGAGGGCAAAGGATATACTTTATATAACAGTGAGTTCTCTGGATAACCAGAAAATACAGAAAATAAAAATGATTTGAATAGAGTCAGTAAATATTTTTAAGTGACTAACTAAATATGGTTCCTGCCTCTAGGAAGTTTATCATTTAACTTGGAAGACAAACACAGTCTGATTTACAAGACAAAACTGATCCAGGATGGTATTATAATATAGTCTAAGCCTATTGGATTGATCAAAGCCAGGTAAAACTGAGAAAACGCCCAGGGCTGATGGATTTGTGGTGCTGGGTATATGGTTTGAAACATCTACCTGGGAAAACCTATATACATGTCATTCTGAATAAAATTACGGTGGGATAGTCAGTGGAATTAAAAGAGGTACAGAATATAATGGCCAAAGTCAAGTAGGAGTTGGAAATGATGTGAAATTTATAGTAGCAGGCTAAATTCAACTGACGAAAATGTGAGAAATAAAAAGTAATTCAAGTGAGAAGGATCTGAATATCTGTGAATTTTTTTTAGTGCAATTTATCTGCAACACGAATCATAGGAGGCACCAAGCCTGTATGCCTCCCCAGGAATCCTAAAACATTAGGGCAGGTCACTGATTTGAATGAGGACACTTAAGGGTGGAGTCAGCCAATGAGGAGACAACTCCTGGACTTAGGATTGCTCAGACAGAGTACACCAGGTCAAACTTCAGCTGAAAGACACATAACATAGGACTGTTCCTACTTGGGATGAGGGTGTGAAGAGTGCTGAGAAGCCAGGTAATTAATTCTCATTTAATGGTTTAAAGGTATGTGCTATATCTTGAGAGACTGCTCCGAGGGCCGATCCGGTCAAAACATTGCATGGAGTCCCTCGAGACTGAGGTCTAACCTGTCCTGGAAGGCTAAAGAGCTGTTATTACTGGCCGGGCCTGCCTATGGCTGGGCTAGAAAAGCGGCAGTAAAGACTGGGGAGAGGTGAAGGTGGTAGTCCCAACTTTAAAACTGGGGAAAGGGTCAGGGTCAAATTCCTGAGACTGACATCCAAGCCTCAGGTTATTCTCAGGGCATTTGTCATCAGGAACCAAAGATAAGACTACAGACACACTGGAGAGCTAAGGTAAAACAACAACAACAACAACAACAACAAACTAATGTTTTTCTAAACTTCCACTTGACATGTATGAGTGTTTGGTGGCTGGGGATGTGTGTGACTTAAACACATTTTTTAAAAACTCCTGTGTTTCATATTTAATATGGATAAAAGTCACAACTGGATACATTTTTCTTTTTAAGTAGCAGAAAACCAAGTTCAAGGTCCAACTACACAAATTACTTTTAATCTATTTAAGTTAATAGCATTGTATTATTCTCAGTTGGCCAGTGATAAAATAAATCTTTAAAAAGCTGTAGAAACTTGTAGCAGCACCAGATCAGAGCAAATGCAGCAGCTTAACTCTAATGTTCCAATCTGCCTTTCTGGAAATGCCATAACTCTTAACTCCTTTCCCCTGTACTTACTATCTCCCGCTTTCACTACTTTTAAGAGATGGTCAACAGTTTTATACAGCTGGATTGGAAGATTTCCTTATATCCAAAACTTATTTGGAGAGATATATGTATCATCTGAACAGATATAATATTCTTTTACCGATTCCACTAGGCTTCCCCATATAGAAATTAAACCTCAGTTTAACTTGCTATACCTAGAAATGTTTGATTTTGTGGCTCTATTTTAGTCTAGGAGGGTAATTCAGTTACATAGCTAACCACTACCCATAACAATCAAAAGCTCTGTTCCTTTTTTCTGGTTCAGAGGAACCTGAGGCTGCTCCTTTCTGACCCACAAAAGGAAGGGGGGTGTACCTCCATAACCGCCAGGTCTCCTTTTATGACAATCACCAGAAATGTATGTCAAGCCCAGAGTGAACAGCACGACTATTCACACCCTCCCAGCTCTACAGCATTTTGCCTTCACAGCAATCTGGCTTCATGCTTTGCCCACCACTGAACTGCCCCTGAGCCTCCATGTGCCTCCACAGTCAGAACACAAACATACACGCACACGAAGCCGACATCAGAACTCCACTTTGTTCTTTTCTGGGAGAAAAAGTCATGGGCAAAAAGCCATTATCTTTCTGTGCAGTATGTTTTGTTGCTAGCTGCGCCTAATTCGGTATCTTGCAAAATGACATTCTGTTAATGACATGAATGTCAAAGCTGTGATAATGGGCAGAAGTAGAAGAAAATGTTTCCTAACCAGAAAAACAACAGGGAAACTGCCAAATGGATATTAAAATTAGTTGTGTGTTCATCCCACACTTAAGCACTCAGTCTCCGACCCTGCCCCCCCACCGACAAATATTTATTTCCAACATGCCCTCTGAGGAGGGGAGAGCAGCCCACCTTGGTGAAAAACACAGGGAAAAAAAAAAGGTCAAAGGAATGTTTCTCTTTAATTAACTTGACAGATGTCTTTTCTTTCCTCATTTGCACCCACTGATGTTTTCTTAGTTGGTCTCTCATTTTGCAAAAATGAAATTGGCCACAAGGAACCAATTCTGTTGTTAAAGACAGTTGGGCTCAGGAGATACCAGAAGGTGCTGGCCTTGAAGTTGCTCAGTATTCAGCCTGGGTAATGAAAGCTCCTTGCTCTTGCCATTCGTGAGCTGACGAGCGAATTTTAGCTCTGGAAGACAATACAGTGGCTGCCAAGGCAGCCGCACCAATGCCGGCAGACAGGGCCAAGGAAGGGAGGCTGTGTGGCTCCCACAACCTGGGCACGTTGAAAGTTAAAACCCACATTAGCTGTAGAGATAACTCTAACTACATCTTACGTAAGGGTATAATAACTCACTTCCACAAATGAAGAGTTCTGTTTTAGATTTCACAAATTGGCTATTACTTAGGGGAGTACAATTATGAAATGCCACTGGAAGATCTGACTCAAATTGTAGCTCCCTTAAGCCTCAATTTACTGCTCTGTTTAATGGGAATAAGACTATAAGCTACCTCGGAGGGCAACGGAGAAATTAAATGAGACAAAGAATATAAAGAAACTATCATAGTGCCTGGTACATAGCAAGTACTTCAAAATATTAGCTGTCAAAAGAAAACATTTTGGTCTCTCTCTTTTGCATACCTTCTTTCATGCATATACATGTTTTCATTCTTGGAATGTTATGCTACGGTTTTCCCTCCAGGATCTTGGAACGAGAAGCATAAGGCTGCCCATAGAATTAATTTCTAAAACCAATCCAACGAATTATGCAAAAACTAAAGAGACTGGTCCTCAGGAGCAAGGCTGGAGAGTAAATGTAAATATTAATGCAGTTACAGAAAGAATTTAACAATAAGAAGGAGGACTGGTTGGCTTCAGAAACACAGAAACACAAAAGCTGCAGAACCACAAGTTCAAGTGTCCCAACAAGCACTGCCCAAGGGCTTCGAATTGGCAACATTAAGGTGGAGGGACATGCAAGGACTGCACCCACCAGAATTCAGTGTTTCAAAACCATGTGCACAGGTCTTCCTGTGCCCAATGCTGTTAATCACTTAAGCCGTCGAACATGCCTCGCTCTGCCGCCATACTCGCCAAGCGCCTTCTGACTAGCTTCATGGAGGGGTCTGCCCAAAGGTCAGTGACGATAAGAACAACTGCTAATTTCGAACAAGTGTTAACACGTGCCAAGCAAAGGTTTAATTTTCACAACAATCCTGTGAAGTAGGACTTATTTTCAGGTAGGACTTATTTTTATCCATACCTTATAGATGTGAAAACTGAAGAACTGAGTTCAGAAAGCTATTTAAGATCACACATCTAGTAAAGGGTAGAATTGGAATCCAAACCCAGGCAGTCGGCCTTCATTCAGAGCCTGCGCTTTTAACCATTTTGTTAAAATGTCTATAAGGTAGAGAATAAGAACTTGAAGGGGCCTAAGCCCAGTAATAACTATATTTATCCTTATAAATTAATCTCAGCATTCTGGCCCTACACAGAAATTGGTGGCTGTGATAACTATGGATCCATGCCTAGGACATGGAGCTGCTCATGGGGTATTAACCAAACAGATTTGTGAGCTTATAGCCTTATGGTCAGATCCAGGGGGCGGGTTAAGCTATAAAGCTTAACACCAGAATGTGAGGCTTTTCTGGAGCCAGCAAGCCTGACCCAGATGGAGAGACACCTCAATGTCACCAGTGGGGCATGCTTTTTATTCTGGAATATACTTGTATACACAGTTTTCAGGCTCATGGTAGACAGACAGGTGAGATATCATGATCTGGACATTCCCTATTTGCAAGGATCCAAAGGCAGGTGACCCAACACGTGGGTATCCACGGTGAGCAGGCTCATCTTCCTTCTCCCAGCCCAAACTAGCTAGACACAACTAGGGAAGAGGGTTATGTGTAAGCATGTGTGAATCAGATTTTTTTGTTGTCCTGTTCCTGAATAGATTTCAAAATTAAATCCAAATTTCTGGATCATGCCTCTTTAATAGGGCTATTTTTTAAATTTATTTATTTTTTGCTTCTCTGTTTCTAGATATCTTACTCTTTAAGTTTTAGAGAACACAGGAATCAAATTTGTGACCTGAAACGCCTTTGTATGCACTGGCTTTGCAGAAAAGGACTGAGGGCCCACAGTCTAAAATGCATTAGGAAGCAAATTGGCCAGAAGAGGAACTAATGCATGTAATAAGGTATATTGACTCTATTACTGAGACAAGGTTTTTTTAAAAATTGAAGTATTTACAAATGATACATCCCAACTGAAAACAACCTCGACAATATAAAACCTACAACTTCCATAAACTTGGGACCCCCAGATCTTGGATCCTTCGGTGGCACCTAATTCTTCCAAGATGTCATTCCTTTAGTCTGGCATCTTCCCCCATTTTTGCTCCCCAACGACCTTTCAGACTTAGTGAACACATATAAGAATGTGTCTGTGTATTAAAAAAGGTGTCACTAAATTGTGTGAATTACATTAAAACTATGGCAGGAGTTCAGACAAGTCAGAGTGCCAAGTCGGAGAGAGTGTCAGTTGCTAAGGAAACGTTTGATGCTTGCTTCACTCCTTTCAAATCACTGGCTGGCCTCTTACTGGCACAGCAACCTATTTCTCATAGGCCCAGCCTTGTATTTAAAGAGGTGACCTCATTTGTCCATAGCCCGGGGTTTGGCCCTTATTAGTAAGTACCTTGAGCTCCAGGCTAACACACCAACTCCTCCTCCTCACCCTATTCACTAGGCATCCAGTCTAAACACATTCAACACTCTCTGCAGTGACTCAGAGAGTTCCTGTTCATTGTGTTCCCGGATTCCTGTTTATTAAAGTTATGGAATCCCTAACCCTCATAGGAAAACACTTCTACACAGAAGCGCAATGGTACAGAGAGATGACACTTCTGTGTAAAATTTCCGTACTGAAAATTTCCGTATTGAGTAGCTCACCCACAGGAAATTAAATTGCATATCAAGGTTAGAATTAGGATACTTCAACTTAATAAAAAAAAAATCATTGGTACGACGAAAGAAATGACTGTGAAATTGTCCACTGACTATTTTTGCTTATTATTTTTAAAGCAGATCCTAAATCCTGCTGAAAGATCAAAGTGCACATGAAGACGGCAATGCAGCTCAGTGATCTTGAAAACAAAATCTGTTGATAGCTGCCAAGCGAGTCATTCCTGGGGCTTTATGGTCACATCATATTTTCATTCACAGTGTAATAACAAAATTGTAGGGCTCACTGATATAAGAAAGAGTGTTTTCTGCCTGGGTCTTCAGATATTAGCTGCTATGACTATTTATTACAGTAGGTACCAAAGTTTCTGAACTCACAAAATTATATAGTAAGAGCAAAGTTACTTTGTGCTATTAGCTAATCTGCCTCATGGACAGTACATCAAAAATTTGATGCTATGTTCTTCAGATGACAAAAATTGTTTCTTTTTTACTTAAAAATATCACACACTTTTTTTGCATCTGAAAGATTCACTATTTTAAAAGAATTTTTTAAAAAGCAGATGAGGTGGTAAGCAATAGGTGTTGTCACCTTTGTACAAATTGGAGACTAGCACCTAGTGATAAACAGTCTCATAAGACAAAGGTTATGTCCATCAGTACAACCATCAACTTGGTTTTCTTGTTTCAACTCAACTTGTATTTCTTATGAGCAGTTTTGTTACTTCACCAAAAATCCCCAACTTTTTTAAAAGAGTGACTGTCTCTGCCCCAGGCAGAAGGAGAAAAGGTATAGGGCCCCTGAGATGTGCTTATGAGTTCGCAGTCAGGAAATCTGGGGAGGGAGACATTTCCCTGAGTTTTTAAATAGTTTCATTGTTTAGTTAGGGGACATTGTGTATTTGAGAAGACCAAAAAAAAAAAACTGGTCTACCCAAGGTTTGACAGAAACTAGGCAGTCATTTTTTTTTAAATGACAAAAGACCAAAATAAAATGAAATAAACCAACATGTAACCATCTAAATTAGAAATGCACCTGTTAAAGAAATGTTTCATATCCGGCTAGGCAAATTGATACTATATTAGTCAGGTTAAGGTATTTGCTCAACTAAGTACTATAGAATAATGATGCCTAACACAGGAAAAATTTTTATCATTGAGAAATAGGCAATAAGGAATGAGGGGTTTGGGGAAAGTACCAGGAAGATTATTTAATGCGTCCATAATACATATTCAACAAACACATTTAATTCCATTTATAAAATAAGTTATTGAATTATTGCAATATAGCAAAAAAACACTAAAACCGATACCTAATCTTTGTGTTCTAGTCGAAAAAAAAAATACTGGCAATGAGTTTGGCACCATTTTTGATATATTAATTATAAATGATAACTCTATCCCCCCAATTCTCCTGGCCTCATTGTCACTGCCTTGCTTCAGAGATCAGTCATTTTTGAACTGCTAAAAACTTCCTCTTAGAGAAAGAACTTAGATTAGTTTTCTACCTCCTTGCAAGATATAATTTTACCTCAACAAGATTAATCTCTAACTCATCTATGAGAAAGAGTTAATTAATTTATAACAACTTCCCTAATCTTTTTTAAATGTTTCTAAAAAATTGATAAGATTCAGGAATAGAAATAGGGCTGACAACTTTTCTGAGAATAACTCATTTTTTGGTCATTCTGTCCTCCAAGTGCTCTTTATATAATAAAAGAAACACATGGTTTTACAAATCTACCCCTCGGTAGAAGCCTGGCCCTGCCTGAGTCACTAGTCTAAAATCAAATGACGGAAAAGTCCAGAACTGATTAAGGAAGAGGTGGTCCAAAGAGGCACAAGGACTGAAGCTGGCAGAGGACTGACCTTTCCCCGCTGAGAACTAAAAAGCTAGAATCTGCAACAAAATCTCTCTGCTTGCCCACCCACTTTTTTCCTTTCTTAAGACCACCTGGGATTAACTGACCTCTCTCTGTGGAAGTGTTTTTTTGTTTGTTTTTTTCTAATCAAGCCAATGTACCGCCCCCCACCCCCAACACACACACATGCCTTTTTTGAACTTTTTCCAAGATGACAGAGAACAAACAATGATTCTGAACAAATGATCGATCTTGTTCTCCTAAAATCCCTGAATGACGCAGTTAAATAAGCTGCACTACAATCACAAGATGGGATATTATCCCAAAAATGCTTATAAAGACACAGGAGAAAAACACCGAGTCCGGAGCCTGACAGCAAACACATTTAAAATGAATACAAGGCGAAGAAAACGGACTGGAAGATGTCCACAAGTAGTAATGGCGATCACTTCTCCGTAGTGGGAAGACAGGAGTCCAAATGTGGGTGTGCGTGTGCTTTTGTTTTTAAAAAACTTTCATCATGAATCCTGTAAGCTCTTGACCTGGAAAAATATGTGTGTGTTTTACAAAGAAAAGCAGATGCCTTTGAAAATATGCTAGCCACGATTCCCATGAGGGACGGAGGGAGCTAGAGAGTGACGACACACGTATCCTGTGACACGATAATGTCCTGAGATACTAGTTTGCGGTATTCTTTCTGCTGGAGGAGAATGAAATGTTTGTTTTCCTTCCCCCATTCCAAGAAGTCTTTGTGTTCAGAGTCTGGGGTCCTGGGCCTTCGAAGGCGTGTAGTGGGCTCTGGTTTCAAGAGTGAAAGTAGAAGTTAGGAGGCAGCCTGAGGGTCAGCCTCCACCCAGGCCCTTCGCTAAGGACAAAAGAGCCAGACCGATGCTCCGACGGGGGTGGGAAGGGGTGAAACAGAAGGTGGAGGCAGCGCTCTCAACTGTGGTGGGGAGTAGGGTGAAGGCAGAGGCGTCTGGTTGTGGAGCTGCCTGGGTGGGTGACCAGGGTCTCTGCCCGCGCACTCCCATGCAGCGCTCCATGCCATGTGCGACGACAGGCCTTGTGGTGGATATGCATAGGGTGGGGCGGGGCGGGTGGGGGTGGGGCAAAGGTGAGCAGGAAAGAATTAAGAACAGGAGCCAGGCTTCCTTTGCAAGTGCCAGTTATAGTTGCTCGTGCCCGCTGCAGGCATCCAGAAGTACCACATGCCAGCTGAGGACAGGCCTCATCGCTCTAGGTGGGTTTGGACTACGAGCGACTCAGAGAAGTAGGGACAACCGCTGGTGTCCGCATCACCTGACCCATCAGAAAGGCTACGGCAGGCAGTTACAGTGCATCCTGGATTGCAATGACAGCTGCACGGGTATATGTCTAGCTCCACCTAATCAAGTTGTATACATGAACTATGTACAGCTTGTTTATGTCAACCGTATCTCAACAAAGTTTGTTTTTGGTTTTTTTTTAAGCCGGTAGAGAAAAGAAAGACAAACGAGACCTCCCTTGCTTGAGCAGGACCAGCCAGCCCTAACTCACTCACAGAGAAGCCAGAGAACTGTCTCCCTCAGGAAATTATCAAAAAATGTCATTTAGTTATTTTAGCAAAAGCCTATCCCTTCTCAGACCCTGATTTAAAACACAAAACAAAGTACAGAATG
The DNA here is from genome assembly GCA_004026545.1 of Mormoops blainvillei. Taxonomy (NCBI): domain Eukaryota; kingdom Metazoa; phylum Chordata; class Mammalia; order Chiroptera; family Mormoopidae; genus Mormoops; species Mormoops blainvillei. The sequence continues at coordinate 59,151 of PVJD01001184.1, forward strand.
TTGACCATACAATATGCTGATGGAAGGACTCATCTGCACCCCCTTAATTGCAATCCAGTGGTTTCTGGCTGTGTAGTCATAGTAGCGCTAATCAAGGTCGCTGATCAAAGCCGGGCCAGGCCCGATTCTAGCAGTTATTAATGACGCGGGGCAGGTGCAGCCAGACTTTGGTGGGCTAGGTCAACTCGACAAACAGTAAAGCCAAAAGAATATGGGCTCCTTGACTTAAAATGCCAATGAAAGCTCCACACGCAGTCCAGGAGTTGCAGAGGTCTGCAAGTGAGTGCGGCTCATCTCGATGGTTTACTCTAAACTAGCGGTCCTTATACTTCTGTGTATAAATTAACCCCTGAGTACACTCATAAACAGAGACCATCCTTTTAGACTATCCACATAGAGCACCCTATTGGTACAGTGGTGGACATCACCAGTTACTCTAAAATAAGGAAGAATCGTATAGCCATCATCTTTCCGCAGCATTTATTGTTAAACATATTCATTCCTTTTGGAGCTTTAATTACTGAATTTATATTCGGGTGGTGATTACCATACTGCATTGGAATATAAAGTGTCTTACATTCAATTTGCAGAAGCTCACAGAGTTGAAGTTGCAGTGCCAAACCTAAATGGAATCATACTGTCGCATGTGAAGAAAGCACAAAGCTCTCAGTACTAGGGTCAGTGACATGGAATGACCCACGTGTGATTACACAGCCTGAGATTTCAGGAACGTCACTTGGTCCTCACTATGGAAGCAACGAGAAAGAATATAAATCAGGGATCCAGCACCACAGGGAGAAAGGGGGTGGGAGGGGCTTGTGGTTTCAGAATCATGCGATGGGCCCTGCACATACCCCCCACCCACCCGAATGCCCACAAGTATCACTTGGCAGGAACCCCATCCATTTCCTGCCCAAGCCTTTTCCAAAGGTTGCAGAAATGTCACGCTTTTGTGGTGACAGAGAACAGTCAATCACCTTAGAAGTTCATGGCCCAGAAAGGCTATGTTGCTTTTCAACACCCTACATAAAGGCAGCTTAGCAGAAAACATCTGAATAAGCTCTAAAGAACAATTCTAAATGCTCCAGGTGTGGCATGTGATGACACCACAACAAAAGATACAAGCCTTTTAAAGTTAAGTTGTTTCAAATGAAGAGATTGCATGAAGCCAGATAAGACATTTTATACTTAAGTCACTGGCCAACTGGCTTATGCTCTAATCTCTGGTTTGAAATGTGGTCTGGTGTGAAAAGTAAGCTGCCATGAAGGGCCTCTTTCATTGAGAACCAAACAGATAAACAGGGTTATGCCTTTAATGAAACGTAATATTGTGTAAAAACCTGTTCTTGGACTACATTGTTTATGCGCACCTCCAGATGGATGCCGTACACAGACGCGGATTCAGAATGCCATATTATTTGACAATAACCTAATACTTTCCTTTGAAACTTGAACTTACTTTGCTTATCACAGAAAGTAGTTGAAAAAGCAGGGATAAAGGTGACAACTGTAATGAGAAAGCGAACATAGGCAGGCTGTCTTCCCACAGTAGAGTCAAAGTTAATCAGTGATCACATTGCAAAATCTAGATCATTCTAATGTGACACAATTCATAGGACACCACACACCACTGTTACACCACTGTAACTCTGCTTAACTAGCTCTCAGTTACTGCACAACGGGCAGCTTCACTTATGACTCTGACCAGAAGCTTCTTTGACCAGAATTCTGTGCCACTGGCAAAAAGTGTAGAACATTATCTAGATTAGAGTATAAGCCATGCGTATGTTGTAATACATCGCAACAAACAATTTCAGCATTTTAATGATCCTAAATTTTTTCTCTAGACATTCTCCCCAATCTGTAAAAAGCACAAAGAAATTAAGATCCAAATAAAGTAATGCTCACAACTCCATCAGTTAGCGGAGAACAAAATTCCACTCTGTTAATTTAATGCTAATAACTGACACTTTTTAAAAAGTGCTCTTAAGTCAGCAAGTTTCCCTCATTTTTTTAGAGTGAGTTTTTCACAGTAAGAACTAATTAACTGCCAAGAAAGTGATGGGTTTCAAAAAGAATACTATTCTCCTCATCAAATTCTGGTTTCCAATCTCATCCGTGCTCTGTACATTTATAAGTAGACTATTCATTTCTAATCGGAGAGCCCGTAAATATGGTCAGACCAGGGCAAAAAGCATTTTTACATTATTCTAAGATATAAAACAGTTATCTTAAATAATGCCAAATGGAAATTTACCTTGTGTGATGTGTAAATATGGTATATAACCTCTAATACTTTGAGGTTTGAACAATATTGGACATGAAATATATCCGAGCTACTACATGTTGTTTGTAGTTGTTGCTATATATATGTGTTTGTGTATTTGTACTTCATAAAATACATAGTTCCTTTTTCTGGAGTATACCATTCTGTTATGTTGAATAAATCCTCTCAGCATGTGCAGGAAGTTCTCTGGGAAACCATTCTACAGCCGTGACTTACACGGTCTGGGGAGTGGGCAACCCCTCTGGCCAGGAGGCAAGGCTGCGGCTGAGGGCAATAAAGTTAGGCGGGAAGTAATCCTCGTTTTGGTCTTGGTGTGAACTACTCTGCACTTCCCCACATTTAAAATGCTTTTAAAACTGGCCTTACTCTCAAAACTCCTTGCCAGCAAACGCCTGTCTTGTTCTTTTTGTGGTCCCAGGGCTGTACCTGACCCAAAGGCACATTTGATTAAACCCCGTCGAATAAATGAATAACTGAGTCAGCTAGTAAAAGTGAGAAATAAAAGCTTTTGCTGAAAATGGTGGGGGGCGGGGGTGGAATCTGGTCATACTAAACCCTGGCCTACTCGTCCTTTCTCAAATTAGTGAAAATTACCATTTCACAGCTTCTCCTTAAAAGCCCAGACTCTTCATTAGAAAGTACGGATAGTAAGGATGAGCTGAGAGCCACACAAAGTCAGGTTCTATCCCTTGCCTCCAGGGGCTCAGCCTAAAATGGACTATACGTACAACAGAATACTGATGGACAGATTTAGGTAACTATAGATATTTTGAAAGAGCCTACGGGCTAAGGGGTTAAAGTAGCAATGGAGCAAGAGTTTCTGGAAGGGGGACAGATGGCTTCTGACAAATGAGCACACCTTCAACGCAAGTGACAGAAGTAGGTCACAATGAGTAAGTGAATTTTCCACTGACTCATTTCCACATGTGTCATGGGTAGCAAAGGATACCAGTGATCTAATTCTCCACCTGGAAGAGCTCTCTACAAATTAGTTCTCTAACGAAAGGAGCTAGAATTAACACTGACCCAGCAGGGAGAGCCACCACCCTGACCTATAAACAGATCAGTAGGCAGTCAGGTCATTAGGCCTGACAAATAATATGCATGTCATATAAATCCTTGTGTATTTAGAAAATCTAACAACTTAGACTGTGGGTCCGCGAGAGTAAAGTGATTCCTGCCCTTTCTCCAGCTACCAGATCTGTGCAATCAGGTTTAATGGGGTTGCTCCAATTAACATATATTGAACAAGTCCTCACTAAGTCTGCGTGCAGTTTTTCAGTTGTTAACTTTGCAGGCAAATAACTTCTATTTTAGTGCTGATAGAAAAAAAAAAAACCTGGTAAATTATTTTAAAATACAAATTCATTTATTTTTGTGCAAATGGGGCATACCATTATAAATGTCAAATAGTCACCATCCATTATGATAATAGGCTCCAGCCAATCTTACCAACTTATTCAAAGTTCACTGCATGAATGATCAGAGTTCTCAGTCCCCAGAGAGAACTTAAAATATGTCCTTATTAAAAAATTCAAAGGCAATAAATCAGGTTAAAGAGGTGACAAAAAATGACCCTCCTCTGCCATCTACCCTGGGAAATGCTTACTGTTCCATACCCGGGGAGCCAGTGAGCTCAGTTCCTCTGCCTGCGCTGAGGACACCTGTGTGGGGCAGTGCTATGGAGACCCACTGTCTCCATCTGCCCGGAACTTACATTAAAATAAGGCTGTTGAAACAATGCATGCATTTCACTCTAGTGGAAGGTCATTCACAGATGAAAGGAACTGCTTTCCTTCAGGCAGGGAAAATTATTGCCCCCATTTGGAAAGATTCCAACCAATGGACACCAGTTTTCTTTTCTCCAACACAGTTAATGAGTTAGGTACCCTCATCCATACTTTGAACAAAATTAGTCAGATATTATCAGCCAGTTCTGAAGCACCAGTTGAAGCTCTAGGAAAACTAATTTTCAGTGTAAAAGCTGACTGGCATGAGATCAACACTCATGACCTTGGCCTCTTTAGCACAATGCACTACTAAACCAAGATACTATATAAAAATGTAGCTATTGAGACAGACGAGGCTCTATACAATGAGACATTGTAAGTGACACCAACACTGAGAACAGGGAGTGCCAAGACATAGAACATTCACAAGACAGTAGGTGCTCCAAATATATAAAGCTCATATGGTTTTAATGTTTCAAACTAGAACGTCTTGAAACTACAAATTAGAACGAAAGGGTGTAAAACCACAATCTCATTACTGTACACAAAACAGGTCTGTAATCCAAATCTCAGTTCTAGGACTCCAACAATTTGCCTTAGGACTCCTCTGGAATGATAGTCTACAGAATTAAAAAGATTTTTGTTGTTGTTTTCCCTGAGTTAAAAGGTCACTCAGATGATGTATTTCTGCTACTAGGCTCTGGTTACCTCTTCAAGAACCAAACTGATAAATACGTCACTTAGCAACAGCTCTCCAATAACCATCAGCTGCTCACTTCAGATCTTACACTGAATTCTAACCTGGTTCCAGCCAAAGTTTAAAAGGAAAATCACTATAAACCATCAAATATTGCCTCTGAGACTAGGAAGCAAAAGAATATGAAACAGAGCTATCATATCATAGAATTACAAAATTAATTACAAAGATTTTATATTATATTGCCCCTGGAAATTATTTGTTAAATGAATACCTTTAAGGTTATGAAGGATATGAAGGATATGAATGAATGATATCTAGCTACATGTATACAAAGTATTTAGATAATAAAACTATACACTTAATTAGGAAAGTGGATTTGTAAATCTCTAGATATTCCAACATATACATAACATTTCACATTGAATTGTGAAATCAAAATAAATATTTTAAACTTATTTGTTCTTTACTTTCATTGTTGACACTATTACAGACATCCCCATCTTCCCTCCCTCTGCCCACCCCCGCCGGGCCCTGCCCCCATTCCCTTTGGCACGGAGGAAACACAGGCCACACTGCTGTCTGTGTCTATGGGTGACGCCTACATGCTCTTTGACTGACTCTGTCACCTTCTTCCATCCAGCCCCCCGGCCCCCTGACAGCTGTAAACATGTCTACGTTTTTAAATTTAAACTTAAAAATAACATTATATGAAATTTTGCAGTATGTAATTTAGAGGATTCCAAAATATATGTCTTATTTTCAGATTAATTAGGATCAACTTCATACAGACCTGCACATAGCACAGACTTTTCAAGGTCAGCTATTTCCATGATGTGGCTAACATCAAATTATAAACTCAGCCAGAATGATCTATATTTTTCTTCCTCCTACCCTTTACTCCATGTGAGGAAACGTGTTTTCCTTTTAAAACTCCTACTATAGTATTCCTTTTTCTTCTATGTGGGCCCAGAAACATTGCTGCTGACACAGGACTTATAAACAGAAAACGCTTTTTATTCTTGTCAAGAGTGAAAAAGCAAAACAAACAAAATCTAACAATCAAAAACCACTAAGACTATGTCAGAATTTTTCAATCCCAATTTCCTACTCAACTCCTATAATCTCTTTCCATCCTCAATTCATTTTTTTAAGACTTTATTTATTTTTAGAGAGAGGGGAAGGGAGGAAGAGGGGGAGAGAAACATCGATATGAGAGAGAAACATAAATCCATTGCTGCTGGTATGAGGTCTGCTCAGGGACTGAACCCGCAATCCAGGCATAAGCCCTGACTGGAAATCAAAGTGGTGACCTTTTGCTTTGTGGGATGATGCCCAACCCACTGAGCCACACCGGTTCAGGTTCCATCCTTAATTCTTTTTCCTTAGAGATAAAACATACAGAAAAGTGAGGTTTCCCAATGCACTTTTAACTATAAGGAAAACGCCAACAGTACCATGAATCTTGAGTAGCATCCAATTCTCCTATCATTAAAGTTGCTTAAATCTCAAACACTACTCCAAAATAAAAGAAAACACACGTGCCTGTGGATAAATAAGGTTACGGTTCTGTGGCTCTTCCTGTCTAGAAAACACTAAATGATGCGTAAATCATCTCCCCACCCCAACCTTCATTTCACTTGGAAACATAGAGGGCGGACAAGATTAGTTTCAGTCTCTGGGTCTAGATAGCCCTAAATACTTGAGACTCCTAGAAAAGGAACATTCAACACTAACTCTATGCCTCTTCATTCATCTTTACATAGATGATTCTTAACTCCCAACCTGAAACTCTTTCCTACATTCCAAACCCTTGTATACGACAGTCAGTGGCACATCCCCACTCAGGCGTCTGCAGACGCTCCAATTCGGTGAGTCCCAAACTGAAATTATCATCTACACCCAACCTGTCCCGTTTCATGTGCCTCTCATTTCGGTGATGGGAACCATTGTATATATTAACAGTCTATAGCAGAAAAAAAGGGCACGCATTTTTTTACCCTTCCTCATTCTAATCATCTAACTGATCACCTATGGATTCCCATGGATTCCAGTCCTTGAACATGTCCCCTTACCCTCACACAGCCACCCAACTGGCTGGGGTATCGTCACCATCTCTGGCCTGGAATCCTACTGAAGCTTGTTCTAACCAGAACTCTGGCCTCCTCCTTGCCCAATTCCATTTCATTCTCCAGCTGCCAAGAATTTTTCCAAAGGGCAGATTTGATCTCATCACTGCCCTGGGTAAAACCTTTCAAAGTGGTTCCTCCTGCCCGCAGAGTAAATTCCAGGCGTCCATTTATCACTCGAATCAAATGTCTCCTCGACTCTTACTCCAAGGGCTTGTTGTACAGGTATTTGCCCCTTTGCCTAGAATATTCTCTTCCACCTTTCACTGACTCCTCTCTTACCCACCAACATTCTTTATTTCCCTCACAGCCCACTTTCTGCTACATGTCCCTGGAACACTTTTAAAACCCTACTTTTTTGCCCCACCAAGACATGGCTAAGAGGAGGTAAGCACAGATATATAATCACATGCAATGTTATATAATAAATTCTTGTTAATCTTTTGTGTCTTCCTCCCCCCATACCCACCCACACCATATTCCCCAAGAAACTGCCAGCTTTCAAGCACGCAGGAACTGTCTGTCTCCTTTCCCACGGCCTCCCCAGCACAATGCTCAACTAATGCTGAACACAAGAAAGGGCTCAACAATATTTACTGAATTCATGAACAGACAGATGCAGAGGATGCAAGCAGGCGGTACCTAGCTCTCATCTCCCAAGTGCAATCTCCCCTGCTTTAGGCATATTTTCTAAAACTCAGAGGTGGCCATAGCAACAGATCCTACCCTAAGGGGTGGCTCCCAGGAAGTATGGAGGTTTCCTAACTAAATTGCTTAAAACCGTCTAAGAACCAAACAACTCCTTCCTCATCCAACTCTGTTTTCACTGACAATCCACAAACTTTTTTTAGACTGAAAGCTCTCACGGGGAAAAGGTTTATCATCCTTAGGGAATGTGAGCCTCTACTTTTCATGCTGATGGGTAAAGTTTTTATTTGGAGTGGTCTAAAGAAAACTAGAAAGAAGCTTCCCCATCTTTCACGCAGTTCTACGGGCAGAGGTAACTATGCATTCAGAAACTGTGTCTAAGACCCGTGGCTAAATGGGGTGTCTTTTGGAGTTGTCCCTTCTGCGTGCAACACATCGACATTCATTGGCGGGTGTGCACAGGTGTATGGAAGACTGCTGGAGCCACTCTGCTTCCACAGCACAGTTGGGACTCTGTTGAGAATTAAGCACATGTGTATGAGCTACTGGTCAAGACAGGTATATTTTACCTTGTTTCTGTAAGAGCTGTGTATTTTAATAAGTTATGCGCTACAAATAAATGTGAGTAGTAGACAAACTATCTGAGTACAACATTAAAATAAAAAATGGCTGTCTTCTATACTAATTATATGAACAGTATCATTAAATATGAAGATAATAAATACAGAGGCTGACAGCTACTTGAGGGGGGGGGGGTTGGGGGTTGGGTCGAAATGGTGAGGGAATTAAGCAAACAAAACAAAACAAAACTCATAGATACAGTCAACAGTATGGTGATTACCAGAGGGAAAGGGGGTGGGGTAGGTAGAGGATGTAAAGCAGGGTAAGTAAATAGTAACGGAAGGAGACTTGACTTGGGGTAGTACCACACAATACAATATACAGATGGTGTATTCTAGAATTGTACACTTGAAACCTATGTAATTTTATTAACCAATGTCGCCCCAGTGAATTCAATGGAAATTAAAAATAAATAAATAAATATCCTTATATATCTTTGAGTAATAACTGATAACTTACAATAATTACATAAACATGTCTTTCTGAAAGTAACTTTTAATATTATTTAAAAATATTAGAATAGGATATATTATAGTTTATTTAACATGATATATTTGGATTTTCACGACTAAAGGTAAGTGGCTAATTTAAACCTGATTTCTTTTCACAGAGCATCTCAGTTTCGTTTGCATTTAGAATTAAAAATAAGGTGAGGCCCAAAGATAAAGAAGGGAGAAGTCCTCACCATCCACATCTGTGTCAGTTCCATGAGTCACTAAAAAATGATGGATTGTCTTTTTCATCTCTTTTGAACAGAATTCTGTGGTTTCAAGTATTATAGGAGGGAAAAATGTGCCGAAAGGGCTATGATTTACAATTATTCTGTTTCATGCTGATTAGCATAAACGACCATGATAGAAAATTGCATGCAAGCCCTTGAAAAGTCAATAAAAGATATTGATCCATAGCAGCAACTAAAGGAGGAAAAATTGCTTAGAGACTCTGCTTCCAGCTTCCTATCTAATTTGGTAGAGGATCTTTTAACCTGAAAATGATTCCCTGTTTACGAAGCACTCTTATGATTGCATGAATTACCTTTCCCGAGCAGATGGACAAGTCAAATCTCCATGCTTCGCTCCACTTCCAGGTCTATTAGGCTAAATGTTTGTATCCAGATTAACATGGAGGCATTTTTAATGCAATGCAAAGTCAAAAAGAATCCTCCTTTTCACTGGAAACTAGTAGTGTGAGATGATGTTATAATGGGCAAGTAGCATGACATTTAAAAGCATCCATAGTTCTCTTTCTTCCCAAAAAATATTCTCTCGAAAATCCAAAGCTGAAGGTGGTGGGCAGGTAAATTAGAAGGAATGGCTTCCATTTTCTGAAATTGTGAGGATCAGTTTGGCTTGCCATTCTCATTCAGAACATATAGAGACCTTCATTATTAACACGCTTATAAACTCTAAGAAAGAAAATGACTTTAGGACTAGTAAAAGAGAAGTGCTTTATCACAATTATTTCTTAACGCTTTTTTATCACACAGATCTTCCTTTCCAGCTGGACAATACAATACAAGCCGGTCAGCAGGTAGGTGAGCGTGTGATCTTTGTACGTTCACAGCCCTATTTAATTAGAGGAACACATGGTTACGACAAAGAGATGGTGATGCTCTGATGGCAAGATGCTGAGACACAGGCTCCTCTAATGTAAGTCAAGGACACGGCTTACTACACACAGAGCGGGGGACACAGCCACACCGCCACGAGCCCTGGCCTTTAGGTCCCTCCAAAGGCAAATGATCAGGGTGATGATCAACACTCTCGTGTTGCTGCTATTTGTTTCAATATACTCCTTGGGCTTTCCTAGCGACATGTTATAAAAGTAGCTGATGAAAAACCAGCACATTTCTCACTGCTTACTTCCCAGCTTGCTTCCCAGGTGAACCAAAGGTTATTTTTCTGGCATAAGATCTGTGTAACTCTGCCAGGCTCCGAAGTCAGCGTTCTGATAACCTCGAGAGGCCATCTGGGTCGGCCTTTCTCTGCTCTACTACAGTGTCGGAGGCGCCAGGGAGAGCAGGGAGCTTCTGGTCCAGGTAGTCCTAAGCTAGAGTCCGTGGACATCTAAGGGGTCTATGAACAGAATTTACTGGGTCTTTGAACTTGGATTGTTTTGTGGTTTTCGCTAACCGCAAATGGAAATGTATCATTTCCTTCACGTACATTCACAGCACCAGCAGTCCTTTTGGGTTTGTCACCAATGGAAGTCACAAATATTTTCAGATCGTGTTACGGTTGCTACAGATATAATAAAAACCACTTATACTCATTATCGCTTCAACATTATGGTAATTAACTAGACCTGCCTCTAGACCTTGCTATCTGATATGCTAATGAAGCATCACTTATATCACAATTTTTTAAATGTGTTAATGGTCATTTCGACATAACTGATTTCCTTTAGCATCCTACATACTTTTATGCAATTTAAAATACTATTCTGAAAAGTAGTTCATAGGCTTCATCGTACTCCCAGGGGAATCCGTGATTTTAAAACAAACAGGTAAGCCGTGGAGGGCCCAGGAAGTCTTGCCAACATCACACGACTAGTCAGTACCAGCAATGTGGCTAGAAACAAGGTCCCCTGGTCATACTTCAGGGCACCTTCCATTATATTTTACAGCTTTGCTGACCCTAAGCAAAGAAAAAAAAAAAGGCGGAGGATCCCTAAAAGAAGGATCATGTAATGTAAGCATGTTCCAGGCACTGTTTAAGGGACTGGGCTCCTAAACCCATCATCCCTTCCCTTCTGCCACTCACTCATTATCATCGGTACATGTGGAACCACAAGTTTTTCCTTTCGAGGTATCCAACAGCCAGTTTAGATATTGATAAGTGTGCCATAAAGTTTAAACATCCAAGAAACAGAAAACAAGTGTGCCTAATTAACATTAAAGAGGATTTTTCTCAACTGCCCCAAATAGAATTTAAACATTACTTAGGATGAAGATTCTATACCTAATCCCACTAGTCACAGAGGTAAGAAAGAAAAAATATGAGTGAAAATAAAAGACCTGGATCACTTCACACCCATTAGGACAGTAACTATTAAAAAAAAAAGAAAAAGAAGAAGATGAAGAAAAGAAAACAAGAAGTACTGGTGAGGGTGTGGAGAAATCGGAACCCCTATGCACTCTTGGTGTCAACAGAAAATGATGCGGCTCCTATAAAAAACAGTAGAGCAGTTCTTCAAAAAACGTAAAAACAGGATTTCCATAGGATCCAGCAACTCCCTTCCTGGGTAAACACTAAAAGAACTGACAACAGGTACTCAAAAAGAAATCTGTAGATCTATGTTCACAGCAGCATCATTATTCACAAAAGCCAAAAGGGGAAAGGAACCCATGTACCCCTCAATGGGTGAACAGGTTAACAAACTGTGGGGGGTGTGCGTGTGTGTGTGTGTGTGTGTGTGTGTGTGTGTATATATATATATGGAATATTACTCAACTTTGAAAAGAAAATTCAGACACATTCTGTAGCATGAATGAATCTTGTGGACATTAGGCTAAGTGAAATAAGCTTAACCAAAACCAAATACTTTATGATTTCACTTATATGAGTAGGCAAATTCATGGAGACAGAAGTAGAATGGTGGTTGCCAGGCGCTGAGAGAGGGAGTCAGGGAACTGTTGTCTGATGAGTACAGAGGTTCGATTTTACAAGATGAAAAGGGTTCTGGGGATTGGCTGCGCAACAAGGTGAATGCCCTTAACATCACTGAAGTGGATGCTCACAAAACAATGGAGATGGTAAATTTTTTGTTATGAGTATTTTATTACAATTAAATGTTTTTGAATCATGTGAAATAAATAAAGCAACGGCTTGAACAAATGAAGAAGAGATGGACTAATGATCAGACAAAATTTTTTTTTAAATGAATGCATAATAAGTTAAGGAGGCATGTATATGCTATATTTGCTAAACGGTCTTTCAAATACTGAAAAGATCACTAGTCATAATTATTTCACTATCATGCCCTGCCCCCTTAGGTTTATAAATAATTCAGAATAAAACTACTCTTATCTCAAAGAAGTTAAAGCTAGTTGGGTTAGGAGAATCTGTTCTTAGTCTTCTATCACCTTCACTAAAATCCATAAAAGGAGATGGGTTTGGTCTGTGTCTGAATATTAAAACCTAGAACTCATGAAAAGACTTATCACTTTGATTCTCCATTGCCACCTATCTAGAAGGCCTGCCACTTACCTATAAGGCCTTTAAGTTACAGGAATCTGGAAATTGTGACTTCATTGCTCATAGAGTCCTTTATAGTGGCAGCTTGGAATGATCAAAGTGCGGTCATGTGCTACCATATCATTGCAGGCTTCCCAAAGATTCTCCTTAAAAATTCCTAACTAGGTCAAGGCCCACAGACTCCAGCGTGCTGCTAAAGATGTGGGGTATTCTCTCAGAGCCAAATCTACGAGGTAGGAAGTTTTCCTAACTGCTTTATCTGAGTGTCTTCTTCAGGAACTGAAGTCAGTGGTAAACTGAAGCTAAGCTAGAAAAACAATACATACACAATGGAACATGTAACACACAAAACTGAAAATTCTTTAGAATGCCTCCTGAACACTGTGTGAAGAGAGCAGTCACTAGAACGCTCACTCTCCACAAATGGTATTTCTAGATGAACGGGGCCCTTGCTCCATTCAGCTTAGTCTCCACAAACTTTCTGCAAGAGGTATTCGGATGGCTCTGTGTGTTCATCAGCAGCATACCTGCGCCAAGGGGTAGATATGGCTATTTATCATTGGTAATTTATAAGCCTGCCAAATGCTAGATGAGGGAGGGGAATAATATCAAAGTCAAAAAACGCTAGTGTCACCCAAGGTCACAACAAGGAGTCTCAATCTTATTTCACACACACAAATCAGATCAATTGAAAATGGAAATGTATAATACATTAGGCAAACAGTTCCAAACCTTGATAAAAGCAGACCTTGGAATGTGCAGCAATTTGCATTCAGTACTCTTTCTTATTTGAACATTGAATGTGTTGAGGGAAAAAAAGCAAGTAAAAAATATCCAATTGTTTTCTTGAAATATCGATAGTGCAATAAAAGTTCAGAGCACTAATAAAACTCGAGGAGTTATTTGTCCCTATAACAGTATCTTTTATCCTATATCTGGTCCCTGCTTCCTACCACCTTCCATTTCCCAAGTTCCAAAGAAGGGATTTTTATTCCTTTAGAAGCTTTTCACCCAAAAGCACGTGCAATGTTCATTCCAGACTTGAATCTGGCGATGATGTACCCTCCTGTCATTTTTTTTTTTTTTGCTAGAGAAAATATGGAACACTATTGGCTAGACTGCCAATCTAGCAATAACGTATCATGCAATATGAGAGTCACAAACTTGGAAGGAACCTCAAGTAGACATAAGAGCCTACTTGGCATTATGTATCAAGATTCATAAACATGTTCACGTCACTTTGGCCTAGAAATCTCTATTCTGGGAATTCATCCTAAGGAAACAGTTCCAAAAGACAGAAAAAGCTATATGCATGAATCTGCTCACTGTGGAGTGCTTTCATTCAATAAACCTTTATTAAGTGTCTATTATGCGCCAGGCGCAATGCTGGCATAAAGTCTCTGCCTCAAGACATTCGCAATCAGCTGGGAATTCGGGCAAGTATGCACAGAATTACAACATGTTGGGATAAAGGCTAAAAGCCCTGCACAGGAAGCACTCGAAACCCTGAAAAGTGCTGGAAGAGAAGGGCAATGCGAAAGAGTCAAGAAAGACTTTCCAAAATTTTAGGTAATGCTTTTATTATTTCTTCATGGCATTCTTTTTAAAGACACGTGGCAATGTTAAAATATATATTTTTTAAACCCCTTTATTATTCTGAAAAAATATTCCTCAATATCATTTAAAAAATAAAAAAATAATGAGCAAGCATGATTGTCCTTTCCCAACTCTCAGAAGCCCTGAAGTCCCCATCAGGCACGTTCCACCAGTCTCTTCTGACCATGGTTCTCCACTAGACATCAGGATGTCCCTAATCAAAATTGTTGAGGAACTCTGAGTACATTTTGCTTAAAACACAAAACAAACAAAGAAAAACTGTATCACTCCTTTGAGAACCTTCTCTTTCAAATGACCCAGAGTCACTTCAGAAAACTTCTGTTTTAAGATTTCAGAAAGTCCTTTGCTAAACATGGAATGGAATGTGTAATAATAGTTTTTAGTGTATTTAGAAATGAAAAAAATTCCAAGTTGAGGGGTTGTGTTGGGAACCTTCTGAAGTATAGATTAGATATACTTAGTGCTATTTAGTGAGATACAATCTAAACTAACTTGAGCCCTGTTGCAAACAGAATAGCATGCTGGTGCTTATTCATGGATTAGAGCAGCTCTATTCCAAAAACATGCATAGCACCCAATTCGAGCCAAGACATGCTGAGAATCAGGGCGTCGGCGTCATGGAAAGGCCTCTCTCGGTGAGTTCTGTTTTGTGTCATGGCCCAAGGCTTTGGCCACACTCCAGAAGTGGCCAGGGGCTTTAGGAGGATTATCAGAGAAGGCCACACCTGAACTAGTTTTCTTTAAAGAGTGTCTAAAAAAGTATGATTAAACCTGAAATAATCAATGGGAAGAGGGTAAAATTAACAATTACTAAGCGCCTGTATTCCCTAGGCATTGCCCTAGCTCCTGCGTTGGCAAAGCCTTTTTGTACAGGGCCATATCGTACTTGTTCTAGGTTTGCAGGCTAGAGTCTCATGTTACAACTACTGGAATTTGCTATTGTAGCACAAGCAACTGTGGATAATTCCTAAATGAACTGGCGTGGCTGTGTTCTAATAAAGCTTTCGGAACAAAAGCGGCTGGCAGGCCAGATCTGGCCTGTTGGCTGCAGTTTGCCTACCCCTGACCTAAAGGCTTCACAATTTATCTTACTTAAGGCACGAAGAAAGGAACGCTGGTTATTTTTCCCACTTAAACATGGGAACCCAAGCATCAGCAGTAATGCAACCTGCCAGGGCTGCATGGCTAATCTGTTCCAGAGTTAGGATTCTCACCAAGGTGTACCTGAATCCCAAGTCTGAACTCTTTGTGCTAAGTGAACTGAGTACAGATTGTTCACTACAGATGAAGAGGAGAAGTCAGCTTGAACAAAAGAAAAAAAAATGACAAGTCTAAATTCTTCCTCTTATTTAATATCAACCAATCTATGCTCGTCTATGACAAAATATGGAAGGCATAAAAAATGCTGGTAAACCGGGTTACAGGAGAAACACCCTTCCAAAACAAAGCTTCTGGAATATTTAATACTGACGAAGCTGTCATGTGGTCACTCCCCTAGAATTCCAACACTCCCCGAGAGGACTTGGTCAAACAACCCCATTGACATTCATATATTCAGTAATCCATTCTGTCCATGCCCAGACAACACAAAGGCTTAATAAAAGATGTGGCTGGTGCTTGTCCTTCAGGAACCCGCAGAGAATTGGAGGCAACGCAGAGACAAATACTCACCCTCTGATCTGAACTGCTGCTCGAGTATGCAAAGAAACTGTAGGGGTAATGTGTGCAGTTCATGCCCGAAACCCAAGGGGGAACAGGCAATAAATGTGTGTGCTGCTTCTCCTGGCGGGACCTTCTTCAACACTCTCATTCCTTGTACTCCCCTTGAGAGGTCGAAGGTTCTATTTTTACCAAGGTTGTCCTAATTTGGAGCCTGGAAACCAGGTTCCAAGTCCACCCAGGTTCCAAGTTGCTTACCAGCTTGAAACTTTGGCACCTAAACATTAATTTCCTCATCTTACAATAAAAGGGTTCAACCAGATGTTTCAGAAAGTCTCTTCCAAGTTAAGCATTCGATGAATCAGCTTTTAACCTATGATTCTATATGACCAACACTCAAAACACTGCTACTACTCTGGATGAAACGTAGATGTCCGAATATTTTAATACATGGCATAGGGTTCTTTAAATCTTTACAGTAAAGAAAAAGTTTCAATTATTAAAACTATCTCCCTCAAAAAGCAGAAAGTATCACTTAGAGAGCTGCATGATTATTTCTGAAAATTAAATGATGATTGTCCCCAAAGGACCCAGAGGAAAGGAAGATGTGGCGCATATGGATTCATTGTTCTCCTATGGAGAAAACAGCATTTCTACACCTTGCAAAAATATATTAATTGGCCTGCCATCTGGTAAACCTGCTCACATACATAAGGGATAAAGTTTAGATCTTGAGGTTTAACATTTAAGCCTGTGGGGAGATGGTAATTGGAATCTTTGAGTTAGTAATTTAATGGGAACATTTCAAGGGAGATCTGAATACAGGTGGAGCGCAGTAGCACCTAAGATGTGAGACCACCCAGGCGACATCACTGGTGCCAGTGGCCTCGCCCTCGGTGCTGACCAGAGTGCCTGATCAGCACTGGCTGTCCGTGGACACTGACTGCGGTGTCTGGGGAGGCCACGCATCAGCGCAGCGGCTCTCAGAGCATACGTTCCAGTGCTTCCCCACGCTTTACAGGTAACCCCCCCATCACTTTTTGTACGTTACAGGTATTTTTCAAAATTTCTGAAAAGCATACCATTGTAAAGATGGACCTCTTCAAGGGAAAAAAGTAGCTCAGAAAACAGGAGGTACAACAAAATATGAGTTTTGTGGTATATATGTACATATGTGTGCACACACGTGCCCAGAAAAAACACTTTGGAAGCATAACCCCATTTTTAAAATAGTGGTTATGTTTGAGGACTAGAACTTGGGATGATTTTTTTCTTTGTGGTTGTTTATATCTTCTTCATTCTTCATCATGCGTTAAGTTTAAGTTTTATTTTTAAAGCTATCTTTATTCCACTGAAATTAAAATATAATAACAATAGTAGAAAATCATGATAAATTACTCAACAAGGCAAATAAGGTATCTTGAATTTATCTTTTGTAAAATACATGTTTTGTTCTGTCTTCATTTGCATTTAAAAACTAAGATCCCTTCTGGATCTCTATATTTACTTTCCAATAACCATAATTTAAGTTTTCAACTATATGCCTTCTAAATCTTTCAACTCATGGCCCTGTTTCCTTCACCAATAAACAATCCCAAATTATTTTCAACAATTTTATGCTTGTCATATTTGTTTATCTGGCTTCTTATAGCTTCTTCACCTATGTAACATCAAGGAGGCTATTATATATTAATGATGGGTCACACAATTTAGGTGGTTTCTGCTTTTCTTTTAAATATCTCATTCTGGTACATTTCCCCGGTACCTCTTAGACATTATCAACCATGTAATCAAACTATGTGTTAAACATCCTCCTCATCAAAATGGTTTTTAAAAAAGATGACACAATGTAACATGATATCCTGGTTGGGATCCTGGAACAGAAAAAGGACGTTAGAAAAAACTAACCAAATCTTAATAAAATACAAAGCTAATTATTTTTTTAAAGGGATCGGGGAGAGCAAAACAAAACTTCTTATTCTAATCCTATATTAACAATTAAAAACACCTAAAACTTTTTGAGGTTGTGGAAACAGTCTGTATTTTAATTGTGGTAGTAGTTATTTAACTGCATGTGCAAAAATTCATAAAGCCGCACACCTAAAAAGGATAGTTTGACTGTATGGTAACTGTATCTCAATAAACTACATTTAGGAAACAAAACAAAACAGACCTATCTGCCTGGACTTCCATTTTGAGAGTGAGTCAACAGAAGTGGTCAGCCCTCATTAGCAGGAATCTGAAGAAGGCTTGGGCCTGGGTCGGTGGCTACAAAAAACACCTTTAACATTTAACAAAGCATCTGAAGAGTTCTTGCGCTTCTCTCACTTCGGGAAAGGGCAGCTATTCCTCCACAGCAGCTCACACACTATACCAACAAGAGTTAAGAGACGGCGGGGGCAGAAAATGTTGGACACAATATTTGTGCCTTTGCGTACTGTATATTATTTATCCTTTAGTCTCATAAAACTGTTTTATGTATAACAAAGCATTATTTCTTCGTTCTCTACAATGATTTTCCCAAAAGAAAAGACGTATTTGAGTGCCATCAACTCACCTCCTTAAAAACTTAGTTAACATTAACATAACTCAAGAGGAATTACTGTATTTTTAAAAGGTAAAGAAAAAGCCTGTAATCAATTTATCTCTAAAACCCTCCAACAGATCTTTTGTGGTAATCACACTGTACCATAAAAAATGCAAGAATTTTTGGCCCTTCTATGACATGACCTATATTCACTGTTACAAAATTGGCAAGGATTTTGAGATGTGTGCATAATATATACACTCATGTAAATGCACAGGATTTTATAATACATACAGAGAAATCTCAGAAAAACAAGCATGGGTGCCATGGGGTGCTATTCATTCAAAAGGCCTGTAAGATAGCAGCTGTTCAGAGCTTCGCTGTAAGTAAAACCTCAATTTTAAAAGCACAAACCCTCTTGAATGCCATTATAAACTGTGATACTTTAAGATGAGAAAATTATAGGAGAATACATATGCAATTTCCATTGATGGGAAAGAGAATCAGCAGGTGGCAATTTTAAAACAAAGTATATCCACTTCTATTTTTCATTCTCTTCCCTCAGACAGCAGGGGCATTTTTAGAGCAAAGATAACAATTATCAGGACTCTATATTGCACAAATATCTTTGAATTGCCAGGAGGCTACTATACTGTAAAAATTAAGATGCTAAAATCTTACTTTACAAATATTGTTTTCAATAATTAGAATATTGTTGGAGCTGTATTTCCCTTTATCCAGATTTACCACTTACTACTGATAAGATCTGGGGACAGTTAATTTAATTTCTCTGTGCCTCAGTTTGTTTCATCTATATAACAGATATTACAGATAGGATTAAATGAGACAACATATACCAAACTGCTGCAACAGATATTCTCCCTCTCCCTTCCCCTATGCTGGTGTTGGTAGAACTACCGGTTATTACATGTTACTGTAATTCTGTCTACATTGCTTTCTAACCCTATTAGACTGAGCTACTTAAAGAAAAGGATCATTCCACACACATTTTTCTTTCCCAGGTGAGGATCACAGCTCCGGTCACAAAAAGATACATGATAAATATCTGGTACATAAATGAATAAATGGGGTGATTCAATAACTTCCCTTACCCACAGCAGTCCAACACAGTGAAGCTAAGTTATTAGGTTGTCGGATTCCAGAGGGTGATTCAGGCTCATCCACCAGCCACGAAGCAGGAAAGGGGTCACACAAAGATCCATGACTCATAAATAACCCCGTAGGTATTTTTAAGTGTAATCAGCTTCCCATTTTCAGGGGCGAATCCCCCAGATCTTGGTTCCTGGTTTTTTCTATCTTTTGGCCCAGTCTGCAATCATTTGACTCCTCTTTAGTGCTTTTAAGGCGACCGAAAGGAAATGGAAGAGGAGCTACATGGCCTTTAGGACCCCACCCTCCTGATTCAATCCCTAAGGTATCTTAAGAAATTCTATGACGAGAAGGCAAAACTAAACCGACACAAAACAAAGCCAAAATCACTGTAGTCCAACAGGCCTTAACATAGAGTTTAAGATATATACACACCTGGAACTTCCCAACGAAATCCATAAATGTTGGGCCATGAATCCCCTCCAAACATGTTAGTTTCTTATGAAATAGATTTGAAATCAAACCTGTGAAGTGGCTGAAGGAACAGCTACAAGCCACTGCCTGCAGGACACATCTAAAAGAATGGAAGATTTGAAAGACGAAGGGTTCTTTCCTCTGCTCCAGGCTGGGCATGGCTTGCATGGGAACTAAAAAACTGGCTTCAAATGAGAACTATAATCTTTTTGGAACAATAGGTCATGACGAGCTTCCTCAATGCCAAAATAAGTGTTTAGAAGTGACTTCTGCTAACTGAAAGAAAGGGTAAAGGGCATATATATTTACTCTGGCTTGAATACAATGTTTTTGAATATGTCTGTCAATGCCAAAAGTCAGAACCCTTTATTTCATGGATTTTAAGCCCGGGACCCATTCCACGGAATGTTTGTATGTCCTAGGAATGGCTTCTAGAATTTGCTTCATATAAATATCTAACCAACTCAATTACCTGTACCTTCTGACCCCCAAAAGTCTGGTGTGAGATAGCAGGCTGATTTTAAGGTTAAATCTCGAAAGGTAAGACCAACCACAATTTCTCTTGTTTAAAGAGTTTCCTTTAAGAAGCCATCAAATGATAAGCAATCAATCACAATTTCAAAGGAAACTGAGGTCTACCGATCACAAAGACATCTCGGCAGTGGCCGCGCTGGTAAAACGGCATCAAAACCACTGCGATCCAAGAGTCGGACGGAAGAAAGCAGCGCTCCGGTCTTGCGCCTGGATTCCTATGTTAAGAAGGCTTTTAAAAACCACTGACTCTTCACCTTGAAGATTTCCAAGACTAGTTTATCTGAAATTGACAGGAGAGAAGCTGTCTATTCAGAAGGAATGCCACATACAAATTTTACTGTTCACGTAGTATAAATATGGCAATTTTTATTCCTTACTAACTCAGTAGTACAAACACCTAACTCCAGACATCAAAACCTAAAACATACAGGGATTTATAATCCATAAGCAGAAAGCTCATCTTGTAGAATGCACATGAACTATGACCTAAAGCACACTGAGTTATCCTATCCTCTACCTGTCCCCACCACAGGCCACCATGGCCATTTGAAATGAAAGATGAAAACATTCCTTTGCGTAAGGATCTATCGTTTATGGAAAATGCATATTCACAATCATCCATTCGACCGGCCGAGTCTGGTGAGTGCCTATCAGCTGTTCCTGCCGCCGGCTTGCCCTTTGGAGTGGCTGAGCAGGCACAGGTTCGTTTTACAATGAGCCATTTTTGGATTAGCAAATAACTTGTGTTAATCCAGGTGGGTACGAGAATGGCGAATACCAAATGGATAAAACTAATCCTCACAGGGAACAAAAATCTATCTGACAGGGTTTCACTAACTCCAATGCTCAGCCGCCAGACCTAGGGAATCTACTTGGAAAAGTCTTTTTGATTTTTGTGTCAAAAGTCTTGAGATAAGCCAAGTGAAAGTAATACTTTTATAGGAATTATATCTCAAGTCCAAGATCAACAAGCCATTCCAAATCAGACTTAAGAAATAACATTACATAATAGTCACTTAATAGTTATTGTTTTACAGTAACAAAGGTTTCATTTACCATATTTCCTAGAGTGCTTTATTCAGCTGGCGGTTTTTCCCATGACAAACATACTTGTTTCCCTTAACCACTCCATACATCCATAAAAGGAAAACGTTTAGTAGTTATACATTCTCATTTAAAGATACCCATCATATAAGATTTTAAAAGATATGAATGTTAAAGGGACGTAGGTGATTTTTAAGCAAGCTACAAGTTCGGTGATTTTCTTTGGATTTAGTAGCTAAGAAATCTCACAGTGGCTAGATAATATTCTAATAGAGGCTCCCAAGGGAAAAATGCAGTAAGGTCAAAGTTAGGGCCCTGAGACATCAACATGCACTGTAAATGTTTAAAATTAGAATACAGCACAGCAAAGACAGCTTCAGCAAACACTCATTCGGCAAAATGGGCCTGGTGACTCCCATCCGTTTTCTTCCCTCTCTGATCTCATGACCCTAATAGACCCCAGCAAGTTTCACTAGTTCTTCATTCCCTCCACCCAGCTGACTCACTCAGAACCCAGTATGTTACCCTGCAAAAGATCTCTGCAACTTGAACTTCCTGTCAGGTTAGAGAGTTTCCAGGGACATGGAGCTGGTTCTTACCTATAAAGATCTAACAGCTTATTTGAGAGCTTCAGAATGCACATGGTGGCTGGCCTACCCTGTGTCAAGGTCTGGACTTCGCCCTTGCTTTTGCCTGCAATTACAGTCTCCCAAGGGACCCCAAACACTCCAAGTCTCTGATAAATATCAAAACCACAAAATCAGCAGAAGTAGAAAGTCCCAGGGTTCTACAAAAAGTAAGAAACGGGGGAGCTTAAGATAAAAGATAAACATTAATGACAGTCTATCCTTTTTATCAATCTATTTTTACCCTCAAAAGCAGATCAAAGTCTAAATTCCCTCCTTGGGCCACTTTTCTTTAAAACAAAACAACATGATGCTTCAGTTTGATATTGGTATAATTACCTTCTCTAATAAGCATGTCCAATAGCCATTAGTATAGCTAAAACTCCCACAGGTCCTCTCATTCTGTTAATCAGGTTTAAGGTCAACATTTTCAGACTTTACAGCCAAGTTCACAAGGGAACTTTCCTAATTACCAAGATAGAGAAAAAGAAAATAAAGTACCAGAACTACAAGTATGAACAACAACGTGAACTCTTACTTAGAGATTGCTCTATATATACAATGTGCCCCTTATCACAAAAGCCAAATTTGCTACTATACAGACAAGACTTCAGGCTGATGGAGAGTGACTTTGCTTTTAATAAATGGTTTTATTCACACTCTGGGTCTACTTTCATCGAGGTAGCCCCAGGACCATTTTAATATCTTGTCTCTACTATTTAACTTTCAAAAGGATTACTCAGTTACCATGATGTCACTCCCAAATGACTAGGTTAAATGTAATAAAGACAGCTCAGATTACTATAGCTGATGGGCGCTCACCCACACTGGAGACGGGTGTATAAGGAGGGTGGTGGCAGATTAGGGCCCCCACTCTTCATCTCCCTGAAAAACCAGCCTATTTCCACTTCAGCCAATGCCAGGAGGCATCTCCCAAATTACTCTGAAAGCGTCCTATTCCAAGCTTCTCTTCAATGGGCCAGCTTCATCTTCACATAGGGACTTACATGGTTCCTCAATACCAACATCAGTCCGTTTCGGTCAAGGAGGCAGACAGTCTCTATCTTAAGGCTAAAGATTCCTCTGTTAAAACACATTACTTAGGTTACTTATAACAGAAGTGTAAGAGAAGCAAGCAAAGCTATAAAAGCATACAACATTCTACCTCCTCATGGCGAACTTACTGATGCACACAACGCCCTCCCACTGCTGGCCCCTTAGAGTGAGGAACGGTTTGTACCTGCCCATGGAGCATCTGAGCCATGTTGTTTAACAAACTTCTTTTGAAAGCTATTTTTTGCACTCTCACCTCTCTCTCTCTCATTAATGTCCTCCTTGCTCCCTTTCTGCCTCCCTCTTCCCCACAAAAGACCTACACAGTCACGGGGTAAAACAAACAATCAGTAATCTCTTGTAAGTTGCAACTACAGGCTAAAAGCAACATTTTCAAGGCCTGCATTTGCCTGCTCCCGTCCTTTGCACGCGGCACGCCTTAAGGGTGCATGGCGCACTCAGGGTCTGAGAACGTCCTGCTCTGGTGTGGGCCGGCCAGGCTCCCCACAGACATCACTCAGCTCGCTGTGGCAGTTCTTGGCCTGGGCTTTCATTCGGCTCTTCTGGAGGCGTACCCCTGACTAAGTTGCGGGGAGAGGATTCATGAGCGACCCCTCGTGGAATATTCCTAATGCCAGAGCGAACCACGCCCGCGGGATTGAAGGGCAAGCCCAGCAGCGGCAGGCAGCCTGTCCTGCCTGTGGGAAACACGGTCCAGGGCATGAAAAAGGGAAAAGGATGAAAGAAAGCAGTTATGCAACAGGCCTGGGCAAAGCAGGGAGTGGGAGAAAATGGGCGCAGAGGCCCAGGGAGGGGCAGGGCCCGCAGGTCAGGCGTGGAGGGGATGAGAGGAGCAGCAGCGAGGGCGGCAGGTTTCCAGCCAGCTGTGGAAGAGGCTGAAAGGACAGGCAGGGTTCGCTTCTCAGGCCTGGGAGGAGACAGGGTGGCGGTGGGTGGCGGCTAGAGCCGCTCAGGGCCAGGGCTTTAAAGAGGGAGAAACTTCAACTGTAAACACGTTAGAAAGCAGATCCTCATAAGGCTCTGGGAACAATCTGAGCTTCCGCAGAGGGAGGGAAAAGGAAACCGTCATAGCCTATTTGGGCAATGAGGCACAGTGAGCAACAGTGAGTAAGGGGGTATGATTCAGGGAAGAGAGCTGACCGGCCAGCTGTAAATACGCAGAGGCTATAGGACACAATGATGTGTCAGCGCTGCATTTAGCTTCCCACAGAGAGTGGTTACCACCCAAGGGCTCCAATTCCTCACTTCGCTACTGTTTTCTGGCCACCTCCCTGTGCCCACGCCCCACCCCCCACTCTGCTGCTGGTGTTCAGGCTGAAGTCATCACGCCCTCCCAGTTGTCCACTGCGCTGTTCCCGTTCCTTCCAGCTCTCGGTGGAGTGACAGTGTTGACCATTCTCCTCTTGGAATCCCGGGGAGAACGGGCTGCTGGCTTCCTTCCTTCTTACAGGACCCCTCGCCCAGTCGCCGCTTCTGCACCTATCTGCACCTCTGCCCATTCCTGAAGCGTGGCATCTCTCGCTCTCCCACGGATTCCTCTAACACGTTCCTCAGACAGTCCTAATGGTGACGCCCAAGACTATTACTTCTGGCCCAACCTCCCTAAGAGCCCTGGACCGACACATGCCGCGGCCTGCCTGCGGCCCTTCCTTTCCTGCCTCAGAGCCTTCCCCGTTCTCAGATGCCTGCTCCCAAGGCTTCCCTCGGACGGCTCTTTCTCGTCCTTCAGATATCCCCTTCAATATTACCTCCTCAAAAGACTTTCCCTGACCACGTTATCAACTGTAGCCTGCCTCGCTGTTCATTCTCAGCTAGCCTTTGGAATACTGATCACCGTTTGGCAACTGAGTGACTTAGATGCTTGTTCTTTGCGTGGCCCAGGTACACTCTGTCTGGTTCGCCACTATATCCCTTGCCCAGCACTGGACGTTGGTGCCTCAGATACTGGCTGAATGAAGGAATCAACGTGCCATGGTAATCGGCACACAACAGATGCTCAGTAAACGTGGAGTAACCGAGCTTCTGAGGATGAAGGGGGTGTGAAACAAGCTCTTGTGTCTTCCCTCCCTCACTCTTACATGTACAGGTGGTTCCTCCATCTCCCTGGTTTTTCAAGTCAACAACCCCAGGGCCACTGTGAAATCTTTCTCCATCCCTTAGAGTCAATGGCTTATCAACTGCTATCAATTTCATATCCTTAGTATTTCTCAAAGGCATAATCTCACCACATTTTTGCTCAGGTCTGCAGAACCCTTTAGATAGGCTACTGCAATAACTTATTAACTGGTTTCTAGGTCTCACCTTCCACTTCCAGACCTCAGCTCCCACAGATACCACTGTCTCTCTCCCACTGGATAATGGCCAACCTCCTACAAATACCAAGTGCCTCAACCCTCCTCCTCAGCCTCATCACCCACTACTCATTTCCTTCTTGTAATGACAGTAACGAGATTAATAGTTAGAATTTATTGAGAGTTTTTATGTGTCAGTCATTGCATTAGGCACTGACACCTATGGACACATTTGAATCTTTATAACAATCTTATAAGTAATTTTCCTGTCCCTATTTTATAGATGGAGCAACTTAAGTCCAAAGATGTTAACTTACCCAGTATCATTCAAACCCAGGTGAACTGGCTTCGAATCAAACCTCTTACTCTTTGTGCTATATTATGTTACCTCTTCAAACTTCATGCTTCAGCAAGACTGAGTTATGTTTCTGGTTCTTTATGCTCCAGCAATACTGAGTTATGTATAGTGCCTTGAGCTCTGTGACGCCGAGGCCACTATGCCTTTGTACACACCACTTCTTTTGGCCCTTGTGAAGACCCTTCCTTCTGTCTGATAAAGACCAACCTATCCTTCAAAATCTCCCTGAGGTGTTTGTTACGTTTTCTATGGGGTGTGTCTCCTGGCTCCTTGAGACCAAAGCCTCTCTCGCCTATTGAACATACCTATGGCTTATGCGTACCTTGTAAATACTTCTCTGTACCCTAGTTTGCAAAGATTCACTGGCATATCTTCACTGAAGGCAAGCCTAGGGCTTTCAGCTTGGGGTCACAGTGCCCAGGCACACGAGAGAGGCTCAACAAACAAGGATTTAGCTGGGCTTTCCATAAAAGGGGTGAGAACAAGTTCACTAATATTTGGCATGTCAGGTCAGGAGAGAAGTATAATTCTTCATACTTTTTAAAAACATATGTTCATGAGCAAAACAAAAAAGAAAAACTCACCAAACACTCTAGGTGTTTCTGAAGGGCAGATGCAGTATACATAAAATTGCAACACATTCTGACAGCTATGGCAGTTAGTTGAAGATCCCTGAATGTACCTTCTGCTCATAGCAACTGCTGAGTAATGTGAATGCAGAGGGGGAAAAAAACAAGGGAAAAAACTTTTATCCTATGGGTTCTCAGGAAAACATAAAAATATTCTTGGAAACTTGTTCAAAGTTATTTACTGAGTCACAAACTGACCACTGGCATTGACTAGGTCACTGAGGTTTGCAGATTACCACTTAAACCCAATGAAAACACGACAGATTTCTCACCATTAAAAGTAAAAATGAAGCATCTTCTAGACTCACTAGCGCATACTTTAGCAAAACTAAAGGTGAACCTCAAAGTTGAGTGGCAACATTTAGAAAGCAATGGGAGCCCTTCTTTACACCGTGACACAGAGAGTTACAAGTCAAAGAACCTTGATCGCTCCCCTCTGCCCTGACAATTTAAACCTGAGGGGAAAAGAAAAGATGTCGTAAACATAAGTGGTAACATAAAGCAGGCAAACTCATTTCTATTCTAAGATGTGATGGGTTTTTCAAGTGATTGGAATGCCCACAGACATATGAAGTTTACAGTCTCTGAAGCATGAATCATTACTTCAGTTTAAAACAACAAATTTTGGTTGACATAATCTGTCCATTCAACCTAGATTTCTGTCCCTCAAAGCAGCAGGTAATAAATGGTTGTATCGAGACTGCCTTGAGGAAATAAGAGTGGGGGAGAGAAGTGCATCGAAAGAAGTCAAAAAAAAGAAACTGTTTCCAATGGAACATGTGAGCTTTACACCAAAACAGCAGACAAAGTCAGCGTACATCCAGACAACCCCATGTCTGCCAAGGTCAAGGCAGAAAATAATGATGGGAACAATATATCAGTTTTGGGACACAGCACAAGGAGCCCAGGCTTTGACTTCATCAGTACTGTGTAAGGGTCTAGGCCTGGGAGGAGGTTTGTAGGCATCTTTTCCCAAGAACCCTGGGAGCTACAGGCCCAGGTCTGAGTCAGAAGAGAAACCTTTAAAGTTTTCCTGTGAGAGGACAAGCCCACAAACCAGCGTCATGCTGAACTGACGAGGCAAATGCGATGTAGCAAAACAAAGGTCTTCCATGAGGACAGTTTCTCCCATAATGTAGATTTAAGGATAGAGTCTGAAACCATTCAGCCTCTCTTTCCTTTATCTAAGTGGTACACACATCCTAACCCTAGGAGCCCTAAGACGCTCATTCACAGGCTCAAAGCCTGATTTTACTCTGACAGACACAAGAAGCTGATGTCAAAGAAAAGGTTAAAATGAACTTTTCGGAATTACAATGTTAATCAGAAGAAGTCACTGGGATAAAATATGCAAAATGCATAAAAGTCAGTGAACGTGCAGAAAAGAAGGTAAGCTTGGGCAGGAGAGATATTCCACGGACGAAAGCATATCCAGCTGAGGGCAAGGGCAAGGCACCCCCCGCCCCCAGACACTGAGCACGCCCTCAGAGAGGCTGGTGAAAGGACAGGACACCTTGGGATCCGAGAGGTCTTTTTGAAAAGACAGTGTTAGGGAACCTGACTGGTCACATAAGCAACAGGGCTCATGTGGCCTTGGAGAAGGAGACAGGATTCAGAGCAGTTAAGAAAGGTCGCAGAAGGGGAAGAGTCACACACTAAGCATAGGCTACATGTCCTTAGGGAAGGTCACCGAGCCGGAATTGATCACTGCATAATGAGAGAATGCAACAGCTACATACGCTGCCCTGGAGAAGAGGACATCTGTCCTTTATGTTTCTGAATCTACATAATAAATATAAAGTGATCCTGGCCTTTTGAGAACGACAATAAGTAGAGGTATGTACAGACGATCTTCAGGACACACACTTTCAAACTCTGCGAATCTTGGAAATCCCCAGTAACAAACAGGCTGTGACAACCACTGTTAGAAGGTAGAAAAGAAAATCCCACTCCTTATGTTTCACTCAACTGAAGGTACTGGCCCGTGACTTGGGGAGCGGAGACAGCCCCTTGCCCCCGACTCTCCCATTCCGCTGGAAGAGCCCAGGTGACTTCAGAACCTAGGCTCTCTGCCAGTGTGAGCTTCTGAACTGGAGTGTTCTGGGCTGGAGAGATATTGTCCTAAAGCTGAGGTCTGACCGCCCTGAGAATTCTTCATGCATTTGACTCTCTCAGTAACACTATCAACAGGTAGGTAGGGGAAAGAAAGGTTCCGACTGTGTTCCAGGCTTAGACACACAGGTGTAACGCCAGTGCAGACTTATCTCTGCGAGGGCTCCAGTGAGAGGCGAGGCTACACTGCGACCAGGACTACACCACCCACCCATATTCAGAAGCTCCTGACAGACTGAAAAGGTACGAACTTACAAGTTTTACTGCCTTGAGGAGCAGGGGCCTTGTTCACGGGCACCATGCATCTCTTCAACTGATTCGCTCTCTTGCAGGGCTGATGCACGGATGACATAGCTTGAACAAAAAACAACCGACACTAGAAGAGTGTCTCTGAAGCCACAGTGAACGAGAAAAGCAGAGCCGCCTTACTGAAAAGGCACAACTTTAGAATCTACCATGGTTTGGCGGTACCAACGCTGTTCAAGTAGCATTACAAGGTAAGTACGACCTAAATAGATCTATATGTAGCTCTAGCTCTATCTATCTCTATATAGAGAGAGATACTTATGGATGTATCTTACACACACACAAACACACACTTACACTTGTTTGACCTATGTATATAGGCATATGTATAAATAGCATATACGTATTCCAGGCTGCTTCTAAAATGGAAGAAATGCCGTGGGAAAATTTTTAAAAAAAACAAAAACCTACTAAGTGTTCCAAAGTATTATACATCTACATTTATGTGGCCAAAAAGTGACAGGTATAACCAAACAGAATGAACCATTTTCTTCTGTGTTCTTTGAACACTGCAGTACAAAGATTATGAAGCTCCAAATCTGATAGCTGGCATCCTGTTTATTTGACTGCACGGTTGCTCTCACGCATGTTCACGTGTACGTGCGAGGCAAGTTTTGAAAAAATACAAAGAATCTGTATCTACACAATTCAGAGGGTGTGCGCCTCAAAAACCACAATGCCCCTTTCTGTGCTGGACACGAATGTGGAGAGAGGAGAAACAGTTCCTTTAAAATCATGTTCTCTCAACCCAAGTGTCAGCAAGTCACTCTAAACTGCCTTTCACATGTGACATGAGCTTCATCTTGATTTTAAAAGTCTTTTCTCTGCCCACCTATTCTGTCAACTATCTGTTACCAAATGAAAAGGCCAGCCCTGTATTAGAAACAAATGTCAGCAAGCCAGTTAAAAAAACAAAATGGCAAAGTTATGCAGACCTGGCTCTTTAAGCAGACAATTCAAAACAGGATAACTTGAAATATCTTTGTATAGTAGTACATCTGCATCTCATAAAGGTCACATATTTAATGGAGGGGACATCTGACAGGCCCTACAAAAAGAAGCAGAAGCCCTGATGTCTGTGTGAATGAAATGGATAAATATGATCAGATCAAAGAGACAGACTGAGACAAAGTATTTCCTCCCCCTTCCCCTTTTCTCTCCCCACCCCTGGCAATTCAACCTCGTATTATCCACATTTCAAAAGAAGAACCCTCAGAAGCACATTCATCAGGATTCCCCAGGAAATCCACACAGAGGAGAGAACACCTGAAACAGTGGCCCCCTGCCAGGGTATAAACTTTTCAAACTGTCACCCAATAAACAAAACCCTAGTTTGTAAGGCGGCTTAGACAGCCCAGCTGCCTCCGAAGCCAACGCTTTCCCTTTCCAGGCAAAGGATCCCCGCGTTTTTACCTTTGTGTTCGCCGCAGCCTGTTCCCACTCCTCAAATGAGGCAAAGTAAAGTTTGAGAGCACAGTCCAAAAATTGGGGTCAGACATATCCATTCCTTTCTCTCTTGAATTCACTGCGGGTTCAAGGCCATAAGACCAAAACGGAGAGAGGTGGGGAAAAAATAATCCCAATTATCTACTCACTCCCTGCAAGAGGAAGCGTGCTGCGAACTGTGTTCTCGAGAACTTGGAGTCTGCCTGAGAAGTACCCGTCCCAGCCTTTCATTAGCACAGAGCCATTTCTCCAAGGTTCAGGAAACTTATTTCCTCTCCGGTTTGCCCTCTCCTGGTCAGCCTCTGCCAGCTATAAACAGTAATTACAAGAGTTGGGCCGTGCGTTCTGCTCAAAACGCTGTCTGTGTGTGATTCGGTCCAAGGTACTTTGTCATCTCTTTGGCAGATACCATTTGCAGCTCCGGGGGGGGGGGGCGACGACTATTTTAAGTCTTTGGTTCCGGGAAGCTGTTGCCTATCAGCAAACCATTCAACATCCGAACATGCCCAGTGTTGAGTTTCCTTTTGGTATCTACATACAAGGAAAAGAATTTCCATGAAAAAGCTCCTCTTCTTCTCCCCCCGCCCCCAAGAAGAGAAACGTAAAAGCACTTTTACAAAATTGGCCTGTTGGCGGACTTGAGCGGGACACCTTTGTGTAGCCTGGCAGCCTGGCGCTGAAAGGGGGTGGGCAGCGGGGCCCCTTCCCCACCCGCGGACACTCCCCGGAGGAGCGGGGCCTCATGGGAAAAGGAGCTTGCTGCGACCTGGGTGGGAGCTCAGCCCAAGGAGCCAGGACACTCAAGCATCTTCCGCCTCAGCCGCGCCCCCGGCCCAAAGTCCCAAATGGATCATTCCCCCAAAATAAATAAATAAATCCGGCCGCCGCTCCCAAGGCGAAGGGGTGAAGTGCGCAGCGCACACCTGATGGCTAATCTGTGACTCATCGCAGAATGGATCACCATTAAAACACTCTAAGGAAGTCAGTCATACCCTGCCCAGACGCTGTTTGTTGGGTAGGAAAATCACGCCAATGGGCTGCAACGCTCACCTTGGTAAACTAAATTTATGAGTTACATGCGTTTGATGAATTACTACAGTGCACACCTGTTTGGCTTCAAAATGCAAGGACTTATTTAGAAAATACTCAACCACCATGATTAAAGACACTACCTGAATTTATTTAACAAATGCTAGAATTATTTTCCTCCCAAGTGCATTACAGTTTGAATGGAAGGAATGAAGGGGAGGTTGGCTCAATGTCATTGTTACTCATTTTCAAGGAGGGCATGTATCCAAGTAAATCCTCAAACTGACAAAAGCTTGTGTAAAAGTATATAAATTTTAAAAATGGAATTTAAATTAGCTGCCTTAAATCTGATGCAATATGGCAAGGGATGCTAATATTTTTTTTAATTAAGCAAAAATAACGCTAAAAAATGGTTCAGTTTGTCCTGTAAATACTGGGAACAAACTTGCTAACAGAAGTAGGAGGGTTACAAGAAGGGAATGGGGACAGCTGACAAGGAAAACAGGGTAAACAAAGGACAGGAATCCACTTTGGGGTCAACTTTATCTAACCCACAGAAGTATTTCCACCTGAAGGGCTCTAACAATGATGGATAATATTCTTGCACAGGGCGGTCTTATGCATTAGTTCCTTAAATGTTTACAGAGCCTCCTCAGATCCTTGAAATCCACAAAGTTAGACAAAGAAGCCAATATTTTCTCAATTTTACAAGAGACAAAATACACCATGCCAGATACTTATGAGCTTGGTCCGCTATTTTTTGCCCCATACTAAGCCCTTTGTTCTTAGTAGAAGTGTTTTTAAGTATTTTTAAAAACTTTTTTTTTTAAGGCTGACACAAGGACAGTACCCCTGTTCCACAGCAGAGTTTCTCAGCCTCAGCGTGACTGACATTTTAGGCTGGGTGATTCTTTGAGAGCCCTCTTGGGCATTGGAGGGCGTTTGGCAGCATCCCTGACCTCTACTCACTAGGTGCGAGTTTTGATTATCAAAAATGTCTCCAGACATTGCCAAATGCTCCCGGGGGTGTGGGGTGCAAAAATTACCCCTGGTTGAGAACCACTGATCTAAGTAAAAGCTCCCTCTGAGAAAGGTGGCATAGGGCATTGGTTAAGAGCAAAAATCTTGGGTTTGAATTCTGGATCCAATAACAGAGACCTTAGGCAAGGCACTTAACCTCTTCCCATTTTCCCCATTTTTATGGGGTCCATGATAGGACCAAACTCTAAGAGGCTGATCTATATAAACGAGATGGCAGACATAAGCCCCTTCAGGCAGTGTCTAGAACACACTTCACGTAAACGTTGGCAGTATGCAGAAGCTCAAAGTACTATGCTGAGAGAGAGGTAAGGCTGGAGCAGAGGGGCACCCCACACCAAGCCCTCTACTTCATGGTGCCTTGAACCTTCCCCTGCCAAGCTGCCTGTCAGACTGAATTATAACTGACTGTTTACTGCTGGCTTCTCTTATTAGTCTGTGAGTTCCTCAAGGGTAAAGTGATGTTTCATTGATCTTTGTATTTCCAAAATCTGACAGTTTCTGATTTATACAAGCATTTAATAAATGCTCTTTGAATGGGGATGCTTCCGATGCTCATGTATCTATTGTGTCTCTTAAAAGGCCCCCAAATTATCAGTATTATAGGTCAGTTGATATTCTCAAACAATCCCAAATTCTTAAGAACACCATGATGATATTTTTAAATTCTAAAGACTTTCTCTTATTGACTCACTTTTATCTACCTTCTGTAACTGGAAACAGATGTGCTAGCATTCTTCAGTCTTAACATGGCTCTAAGAAATATCACAGCCAAGTCGAAGGGAAACTCTCTTTGAATTCCCCTCATCCCCCAATCCTAGGGAATAATTTTTGTGCTCATATTTAGGTATCCCGGTTTAGAGGGATAATTATACATTAGAGGCTTCCCAAAGAAGAACAATCAAGGTGGTAAAAGGGGACTTGAAAGTGTGCTATATGAATTATGGGTTGAAGGAACTCTGTCGAAAATGGAAAAGAGAAAATTTAGGGAACAAGTGATAGGGGTCCTTGAATAGTGAAATAATTATTATGTGGAAGAATCTTGGGATCCAAAGATGAAAAAGGCTGAAACCACAGGGGAGGACTTCCTAAAAGGGTGTTGGAGCAGAAAGAAGTAACTTGAAGGAGACGCAGGGGGTGAGACTCAGGTTCTGGATGGTTTCAAGACCTGATGACGCTGTACTTCCCAAATCTTGTACTCTCTGTGGAACTTCTAGAAAAGCGTATGCATTTGGGCAGCACACATTAAGATGACAACAACTAAAGTGGATAAATCAAGGGCAGGAAATACTCGTTTCTTCTCTTGATTGAATGGCGAATACCCAGGCCTGTGGTCAGCAGATGCCTTACTGTCTCCACTGCGAACGTGTTGGGAATCCACCTTGCGGTTGCCAAGTGATGGGTAAGGACGTGAGTATTTTTAACTGTGTAACTTTATATGATGTTTACACTTGGAAGGCTTGGGAGAATTTGGGTTGTATCCACAATGAAAAAAATAAATAAATAAAAAGAGGCAAAGTAATGAGGATCCAGAAATGAACTAGTTAAATCAGTGAAAGTGGCTGATACATTCCCACACTCATTTAAGATAAGAGTAGGTGTGACACTAAATTGTAACTTGTCTTCTAACCTGTTTGACTTGATTTGGGAACCTATGATTCAGAAGGTGATGCAGTCAGTAAACACAAGAATTAAAATTGTCAGAACTACTGACACTTTCCTACAGATAAAAATAATATTGGCAGAAACTAGAGTATAGTTTAGTTGCAATTGTGATAAAATTCTGACTACAGAACTAGGGGGGAATTGAGATTATTGGAAATTCTTAAGACGATAGCTCATCTAGGTCAATACACAGATATTCAGCAGGATTTTCTACTTATTACACAACAACTAAGCCTACACAGCAATGGACAAGCTTTGTGATACAGGATGCGCATTCATTTAATCAGGATGTTATTATCTGACATTGTTTTATTAGAAAGGTATATAAGATTGAAAAATAATAAGCTTGCGTGCAACTGAAATACTAGGGTAGGACTGAATGAGTATTTCAGACATGCTCAAATTCTTCACTGTTTACTCCTCTCCTACACTTAAAAAAAAAATCCAGGTCCTTTTTACTGACTTCAATTGTCCTCTCTACTCCTCATCCTGTGGCCCATGCCCATTCGGTAGGGTTTTCCCCCTGCCTACACAGATCAGTGTTAAATATACCTGGAGCCTTGCCTTGCACTTAGACACTGTGGGTACATTTACTATTATAATTGTGAAGCCTAGGAAGCTGTCAGCTCCTAACACTAACCCTTTGGTCACAAGACCATGTCCAGTGAGAAGACTTCAAGGAAAGCGGGGTTTATATTGAGTTTCCAAACATAGTCTACCTAATCTTGGCATTGTCTGGGGATTCTGCTATAAATTAACTTTGACTTCTGTCCACCACATCTTCAGAGCACCTAGAAGTGACCATCTCCCCAAGGCTATCCACACCGACAGGTCTACTTGGTCACCTTCCAACTGCTGTCTTGAGAGTTTAAGGGTAGGAGTGCAAACACCAAATTGCCCATCTTAAATGAGCAATTCTTGTAATCACTGCACATCCGGAAAAGTCGAGTTTAAAGACAGGGCTAGAAATGTGAAGAGAGTTGCATCAGTGGGAGCAGATTGGATGAAAGCTCTCCAGGTGTTATTAAACACTTTTTTTTTTTTGCTCACATTACTAAAATACAAAGAACAATAAAAAGATAAATAAAAACTAACTCGTAGGGGTAGATCTGAATGCCAGAAACCAAGAGATGGATAAAAAGTAAGGTTATACCATTCTTGGAATATTAAAAATATTTTGTAAACAATATTACAAGGTAGACAGGTTAAGATTTCTAAATTGAAGAGATAAAAAGGGAAACAGCAAAAATGATTTCTACTTCGTGACAGGTTCAACAGAGAACTACGTAATCGCCAAGGGCAGGTTGAAGGATAAGGTCCAAGACAGGAAAGGACAGGCAAAAGAATGGTCAAAATAGGAGGAGAATGTAACCTTTTCCTCAGGTGTTCCGTGGATCCTAGGACAATCAGAGGCTCAGTAAGTGTAACAAATAATAGCTTCACAAAATCCAAGAGCAGAGAACAGACAGATATGGGAAATGATGCATTTTTCTCCCAAAGTGCTGACTCTTTGGCTTGTGTGGTAGAGGAGTAGCATAGAACACGCATGATGGCGGCCCAGCACATAGGGCCAGGGAGGGCTCCTTAATCACTCTTTGTGAGTATATCGCCCTGGCACTCTGTCCTCTGACTATCAAGCAGGGGAAGGTCTTGGGAGAAGCTCCAAAGCTCAGCCTGACAGAGTTCCACCCCCTGGAAAAGGAAATGGACGGAAAAGGTGTACCATCCTTACAGGGCTAGAGGAGTCATCCTGTAGGAAGGAGATGATGGGAGACAGCTAGAGATGAACACCTCCTTCCATCTACACTAGCTGTCAGAAGGACCCATCAGATAACCGCACTGAGCCCCGGCCTCTAAGGGAGCTAAACAATCCAATTATGGAGCCAAGCGCAAGGCTTGGAGATCAGCACCCTCATCTGATAAATGGAGCGCTAACTCCTATCTTGCTTTAAGACAAACTTGTTGCCATTTATTCTAGGCAACCTTCCTGTGAGTCTCCTGATCTCCACTGGGTTAGATTTTCCTCTACTGGGAGCTCCTGCAGGAAAGCGTTCTCCCAGTCTATCATGATCAAAATCGACTGGTCTGCAGATTCGTCTGCCTTAGAGAAAGGGATCCTTGAGGACAGGGGCTGTATTTCCTTCACCTTTAAATCCTCAATACAGCCATTAAGATGAATGTTAAGGCAAGGGAGGAAGGCTTTGCTGAAGGTTAGAAAGATGCTGCTAGCGAAGCTAGGTCTAGAATCCTGATATTTTGAAGACACACCTGTGTTCTCACAAGATTTTTCTATCTATTCCTCTTTGAGTTTCATGAGTCTGTTCCATTATCTATATATGGTATACCTATTAGGCAGGTCTCAAGTCTCGAATTTCCAAATCTCAGAAAACACAGACTACACATATATAGTTATATGTATACATGTATATGTGTATAACTAGCTGGTAAGAAATACTGTTTTGTTTTTTTTATTGTAACACTGCCCTTCAGTTACTAATCATTACCTGGTACCCTCACTCTGGAGTTTGCTTGAAGGACATGGTATTTCTTAATCCAGAAGCTTGGGTCTAAGACACACCTTTGCCATCCAGCTCCTGAGCATGAATTAACAGTACAATTATAAGTACCAATTTGGTTTAAGTGGGTCAGTGTGGTTATATTTGTCCCTGTACGAACTGACACAAAGACCTTTCTGTAATGTACGATTAAGGTTAATTCATCAGTTCTTCTTTTCTTGGATATTTTTCCAGGTCAGACATCTTAAGCTATGGAAAATTATCCCATTAAAATAAGAGGTGTGAGTTTCCATCAATATACCATATAGGGAGCACACACAGACAGAGGTAAAAAACCATGTGTTTCTGAAGTAATCAGAATTTTTAGCCAAGCGGTTCTCAAGCAAGTTTTAGTATCTATTTCTATTATGTAATTTTTATACCAAGAAAAAATTTAAAAGAAATATTAATTTATAGGAGAATAAGTAGATGTTAGGCATGAAAAGTGTTCACTCTAGCTAACTTTCATAGAAATTCAATTAAAACCTCAATCGGATATTTTTTACCCATTTAACTGGAGAAGATTAAGAAAAGATAATATGCTAGTGAGAGTGCAAGGAGACAAGTTCTTTCTACCAACGTTCTGGAAACCCATCTGGAAAATGAAAACACACACATACAGGCATATACATATAAATGTGCCATATGCATATCTACATAGACATATAATACACACATGCAAATATATATTGTATAGACAATAGGTAATAAATTGATATCCTAGGATTTGCACAATTATACACAAGTATGTGCACAAAAAATTATACATATGGAAATTAATCTCAGAATTCCTTATAATAGCATAATATTGGGGGGGAACCCCAAAGGTACAAAACAAGGGCAATTGTTAATAAATGCTGAAATAGCCAAAAAATGAAATATTATAAAACCAATAAAGGCCACTGTGGTAGACAGAATAATAGATTCTAAAGATATCCAGATTCTAATCCCTGGAACTTGTGAATATGTTATCTTATATGTCAATAGAAATTTTGCAGATATGATTAAATTAAGGATCTTTAGACAAGGAGATTATCCTAGCTTCTCTGGGTGGGCCCTAGATGTCAACATAAGTGTCTTTATAAGAGAGAAGCAGGGGAAGCTTGGTCAAGTGAAGAAGGCAAGGTGACACTGAAGCAACCTGCTACCTGTGCTTCTGGTGTCAAGTTGGAGGAAGGGGCCCTGAGCCCAGGGAACACAGGAAGTGCGGTTCTACAACTCGAAAATGCAAGGAAGCATGCTCTATCCTAGGGTTTCTGGAAGGCGCTCAGGCTTGCTGATACTCCTATTTTTAGCCCAGGAAAACTGATTTGAGACTTCTGATCTCTAGAAGTCTAAGAGAATACAAAATATGTTGTTTTAAACAACTCAGTTTGTTGTAACTTGCTACAGTAACCATAGGAAATGAAAATGATATTTTGAGAAATTATGTAATAAATGGTAAATGCTCCTGGAATGTTTAAAAAATAGAGTACTTCTATGATATAAATTGTTTAAAATGTAATACATATAAATACAAAAGTTAGAACTAAACAAAGTATTTTTAGTGAACATCTATGAGTTTGGAATTATGGCTGATTTTATTCCTCTGTATACTTTTTTTTTTTATGAATCTATACTATTTTTAATTAGGTTTGAAAGCCATAATTTCCAGAAGCCACACATTTGACAGAGTCTTTTTATCATGACTTGAAAATTCATGTTCTTGACAATTTTAGAATACTTTGAAGGATTTACAAACTTAAGAACACACACTTTTACTCAGACATTTTTATAAAACTTGATTGATATTTTTTGACAAACAAAATAAAATGCATACATAGAAGCTATCCAAACCTTAGAAATAAATACTAAAATTACTTTAAAAGGAGCCTTTTCAACTCCTGGGAATTTTATAACATGAAAAAAATGAAAAATATCTATTTTCTACACATAAATCCTTATCTGTTTATGGCAACTAAGCAAATCGGTATTTTTAAAGCTGACTGGGTCATAAGTCTACTCGGTGGTTTGTTTTTGGTTGAATGTATATGTTATTATTTATGGATTGGTCTGGCTATGAATTCTACCTGAGAAGTTTTGAATTTCAGACCTGCTTTACTCCATTGTACTGTACATGAAAGCTGTCTTCTTTCATTGCTCAGA
The DNA here is from genome assembly GCA_004026545.1 of Mormoops blainvillei. NCBI lineage: Eukaryota > Metazoa > Chordata > Mammalia > Chiroptera > Mormoopidae > Mormoops > Mormoops blainvillei. The sequence continues at coordinate 97,698 of PVJD01001184.1, forward strand.
AAAATCATGTGCTTTTGAAAAGCCCACTTTTAATATTACCCAAATATGTACACAGTAAAAAATAATCTTAATTTCAAAGAATCATATTAGCTATAATTTGGGATTATCTCTTCCCTCTCCCCAATATATACAACCTTGTTATTTTCCATGAGGCTAGATAATTCAGACTTTACTATTTTTATTTAGCTGGACTGTGAAGACTGAAAGGCAAAGACCAAGTTTCTGGTACCAAACAGAGAAATATTCCTTGAACCAATGTAATGTTATACATGTCAAAGGTGATGACCATATGAAAGTTCATAGCTACCAAAAGCTTTTTAAAAAGTTATTCCATTTATTAAGCATTATAATAACAGTCAGTCATGTCATCCCATATAGTGGCAAATTGGTGATAGATTAATATCTATTAATGTGAAATCAGAATTGTCTCTATAGGTGGCACTTCCAAAACAAGCTAACCTATAGAATTATAAAGAATGCTAATACACCAAGAATAAAAGAAAAAACAAGGCCAGATGACATTTACACAGTAGGCATACAAAAGAGAATAGAGCAACTCTCACTTAAAAGTGGCAAAAAAAATACACTAACTTGGAAAATTAGAAAAAGGGAGAAAAGTAAACTTGGGGAAGTTTTTGCTATACATAAAATGATTAAAGAACAACTGGCCACACCCTGGTCATGGTCTCCATGACACTTTGCCTGGATTAATACAATACCCTTCCTGCTCTTTCTCCAAACTGTTCTTCTGAAGCTGCCCAGCTCCAATGTCTCCATGCTGGACAATCGCTTCACTCTCCCATGACACATGGCTCACAGCACGCCGCCGCTCCAGCAATATTCCTTCAAGTTTGGTTTCTGTCCTACCATCTTTAATTTATCAGGAGTGCTTGTTAGAAGTGCCGATTATAGGAGGTTTCTCCACTGAGTCAGCATTTCTAGGAGTAATGCCCAGGAATCTGCATTCTACCAAAGTGCCCATCATATCCTTATGCACTCTAAAGTATGAGAGGCTTTTCACAGGAAAATCAAAACCTCTTTAAAGAGAATACTTTATGGTGTAGTCCCTTGTTATCTCTGCTGCCTGATCCTTGGACACATATCCTCTTCATGGTTTATTCTCCAATAATAATAAAATATGTACTCGTCAAAAATGTTGACGGACTTTAAGATCCCCAGACACAGTAGCTTGGCCACACCTCACTGCCTTTGCACATCCTGTTCCTTGTTCCGGTTCCGCCTCCTCTGCCTGGGAAACTTCTGCGCATCTTTCAAGTGTGAGCTCTAAGGTCACCTCTCCAGCCAAGTTTGTCTGACTTTCTCTTGCAAACATAAACGATTTTTCTCTCAGATCTCCAGTGGATTTTACCTATGTCCATGCCTCTTTTAGAGCGGTCATTCACCTGCACACGACTGTGTGTGTATACATCCAATTCTCCACTAGGCTTTAAGCTGTGCAAATACAAGGACAGCATCTATTCGTCTGTGTATGCTTCAAAGTACACAGCAGGTATTCAGCAGCATGTGTAGATGCACACACATTATTTTCTAGATTAAAAAAAACACCTGTTATTTTGTATCTTTCTAACTATTCCACACAAGTCCTAGGAGCATGCTTCTGATACTGCACAGCCTGTTGTCTCTCGGTTGGATGCTTTTCTTTTTAAACCACTGTCATTATTGATAATCTTCATGATGATTAATAAAAAGGGTAATAAAAATTTAAGTCTATGATTTTTAGGCAGATTTTAATGGTTCCTTAAGAAATGAACCAAAAACACTTACGAGTTTTTTACTTTCCTTCACAACAAGCATGGCTGAAGTAAAATGTTACTTTATTTCCACTGAAAAAAATGACTGAAAACAGGAACTAGGACAGGGTGACCTTTTTCCAAGGGTGGAAACTCCATCCTACTGGGGACGTGATTAACACATCCATCCCCCTGCAGTGAGCAGATGAGAACTGAGAGAGCTATAGCAGTAGTTAGTGCTGAAGGTTTGTGGTCGGCAGGTCACCACCTCACAGCCCCGGGCATGAGGCTCAGATATGTCAACTTCCACAGCCAAAGCCTTCCATCCCATTTAGGAAGCATTGCAAAGGCAAAAAGAGCGGTGTCTGACAACCAGCCTCCTCTGGCCGTCCCCTCTCTTCCTCTGGGGCAGACGCCCATGCCTGCATCTCAGCCTTGCCCTTTACTCTGTGGTCAAGCAATCCCATCTAAGGGTTTAACTAAAAATTAAGGCTTTAGTTGATAATGCTGAATATCTGACTAACCAGCTGGGCTTACATTTTTAAAGGGGACTAAAAGTTTTAGAGAAAGGTGTAAGGAGTAGGTGTCGGGCAGGAATCTGAGGTTAGTGGATGATGTTACCAATCAGAATCTGGAGACAGGCTGTCCTAAGAATGGCAGCTGAAAAATAGAAGTGAAGGTGCAAAGCCTTACATTGGGAGGACTGTCAGTACCTGAAGTATGAGTATATACTATTGTCTCTTTTATTTCTACACAGGCATCAAAGGTAGATGACCTATTTACTAATTATGAAGATACCAGAAATAATCATGTAGATTATATAACAGCATGGTAATGTTACATTAAAAACAGTATAAAAATGGATAACTATGGTACCATTACAATCATATAAAATCATATATGTGTCAAGATGAATAAGCAGAAACCTCATTTAAACTGGAGTTGGCCTGTAGGGGGAGCACTGACACCCTGCTGCTTGTCAATTACCCCCAAAAGGAAGAGTGGGACTTTCCATCTCCAATAGGAAGGTTGTACTACTCTTAATAGTCCAGCGCGAGGAGGAGGATCTTCTCCACCGCTGGCCACCATTCGGCCAATGAAAGACTGCTACAACTCAGCCAATAAAAAGCCGCTACACAGAAAACTCCCAGCTTCCTCCAATGGACTCTCTGTGTCCAACAGTCCCTCCGAACTCCACCCTTTCCTCTAGAATAGCACATGTCTCTCTCTTTTGTTCTCTGGACTTGCACATTGATCTCCATTAGACTGCATGTCTCAAATTGCAATTCTTTGCTGTTCTGAATAAACGCATTTTGCTAGAGAAATATCTGGCTATTTGTTTGAGGTCAGCATATGCATATAGAAAATTTATAGGCATCATGAAAGCCTGAAAAGAGTTCATCCTAAGTGATTTATTTTACTCTTTCATTTCTACTATTGGTGTTTTAATATATATCAAAGCACATTATATATTTTAACAGTTATTTCCTGGTCTTTGGTATCTTGCTCCATGATTATATCATTTTGACTTACTGCCAATCTATCTTCCCTGAAGCAATTCCAACTACTTTCAAATAACACTGTTTGATACAAAAACACAGAAAAAAATGTGAGGATCCAGACAGGCTGTCTCTGTTGGTAGCTCAGGGAGGGGACCACCTTTGATTGTTCAGATACACTAAACGATAAATTGCCAGGGGCTAAAAGATAAACATAATCATCACTGAACTCTTAAGCGGCATTTGACTTTATCAAAGTCCTTCCTCTCCCTTTCAAAGTAATCATTTCTTCTATTTATCCTTTGTCATTGCTAGTACCATAGCTTTAAAAACAAGAACTGCAGGATTCCTGGCTCAAAAACTCATCTAGGGTTTCTGCCCCAGAAATGGGATCATACATTTCAGTGAGCTTCCAGGTATCTGTAGGGTACCTAAAGCTTGCGGTATTATTTGTCACTTTTAGTTTTATTGGGGACCGAAGTCTGCTGCATGCAATATTCATTGCTGGAGAGCTCTGGCCCAGTCTCCCAAATCGCAAAGGCTATTTTGATATGTGTTTTTAAAATCTAAGACAGGTAATTCCCACCAGTCAACATGTGATCTATGGGTTGAGCCTATCGGTTAACATAAGTATTCAAACAAGAGCAGTTTGGAGGGAAAGGGAAAACGAAGTCTTTGTGACGTCTCATGAATATGAGCCATGCCATAAATTATTAAACTTTTTTCAATGTCCTACTTTCAAGGGAATCAAAGAACAAGTGGGAAATAATGAACAGATGAATACACCAGAGTATGCAGCCCAGACGGCCAGTTTTTATAACTGAGTAAGAAGTTATCAGGATAATGTCTAGGGTCTGTAACACCCCTTCTTCACCCTACTCATGACCTCACAGAAGATTAGGGTGCAATTGCTTCTTTGAGTGAAGTAGGAATCTAAGGTACTATAAAAGTGCCTTGAGACACTCACTGACACAATTCTGAATTCAGAACTCACTGACACACTCACTGACACACACTTATTTTTTATTTTTCATCCAAGGAATCAGCATTTCAGGAGGAAATAACTAAAATCATAAAATGCTATTCTGGTAGAAAAAGCCCAGTAAACTTTTTTAAAAATCTGTTTCCCCCAGGAAACAGATTAGAAATCCTACCTAATCTTCCTATTGAGGAAAGTCTGATTCCAGGATTCATATCTAGAAGTGTGCAAGACTAGTTAAGTAACTTAAAAAAAAAGTCATAGAGAAATATGGTTATGCAAATTTATCATCACTAACTGAGAGATGAAGTAACAGAATAGTTTTGGTCTTATGACTCTTTAAATTTGGGTGTGAAAACTGACTTCATAAATAGAATATAGTTCTAATTACAGTTTATTATTGGTATCAGTTTCCAAAGCCATATAAAAATGTATTTTTATTTCTTTGGTGAAAGAGATTAAGCAAAGCATGAGTAATAAATTTCACCTTATGAAATTATTTGAACTTCTTGTCACACGGAACCTTCCATAGCGCTGTCAACAACTGGCAAACCGTAAGTCTGAATTTCACTTCTGCATTTCTCTGTGAAACCTGTATGGGCTTGCAAGGGAGCAATGCCCTAAGGGAAAGATCTAGAATAAAGTTACAAAACAAAATTCTCAGTATGTATAGATATATATATAGTCATTGACTATTCTGGCATTGACTACAGATTTTTTAAAAAATTAATGAAAATGAGAAATAGGATACAAATAACATTTAAAAGAAAGATTTAAGATAGACGGTCTAAAAAGTGTTTCATAAAAAGTTTTGTTTTACTTATTCTAGAAAAGTGTTTCCTTCCTTACTTGAAAAAACTTTTGCCTAGTGCGAATATGTGTTTAATTGAGGATTCTTTGGAACTCCCTTAAAAATGTTTCTGAAAGCATATTTCTTTCCTTAAGCTGGTTTCCAAATGTCAGTGGGGGAAAACAACACTTTGCCATTTAAAATAGTATTCTGCATAGGGCACACGTGTGTGCCGATCCAAGTTTTGGCCAGCCACACACACCTGCATTGCTGCTGTGCCTCCATATTCCCAAATGCCGCAGGCTCTGCCCCATTTGTTTGAGTAATTCTGGGCTGTCACCTACTTCAGTGAGCCAGCGAGAGCTTCAGTTGATCAACGATGGGGCAAAACCACTCTGAAGACGAACAGCTCTCCACAGATGTTTTATAATGTTACTATTTATGAAGTCTTGATGAGAGTAACTGTCTTCCTAAAGGACAGATAAGTAGCCTTCACCAGATTATGCACAAGGAGGGGTAAGGAGAGACAGTCCTGGTTAAAAGGTGCTTCTGAGACTCTGAGAAGAGGCAGAGTTCGGGGCCATATAAAAATGCCGAGGTTCCTGGAACTCTTACCTTTGGAAGTACCATCTGACAGGCTGTCAAACAGTACCACATCCCACATTAAACCTTTTTTTCCTATGAATCATGTATATTTTATATTTTTGCTCCATATATCTAAGCAATCATCACCCATTCTCGGGAATTCTCATGAAGTGCAAGGATCTAAGATAGAAATTGTTTACAAATATTACATTTTTGTGATTGGTAAATGTAACGAGGAATGAAGTTGGTAGGTTTACAGACAAATATCTCATTTTCTCTAATAAAACTGTAAGCCACACACACAAAAAAATACTGTAAGACGCAATGTGAGTTCAGGCATGTTCAAATGTAAAAAATGTTTTTATCTAAAACATAATATAAATTTTCATTCTGCAGTTTTCTTTTTTGTACATTTTAAACCAAAATATCATTTTACTTTGCAGACTCAAATCTGTCATAATTCTATGACTGTCTTTTCCGTATGGGGAAACCAGGCGTGTATGAACAGGCAGTATCACATAGTGGTTGAGAACATGGACTGGAGCCATTGCCTAGGCTTATAATTACAGCATCAATACGAACTAGTTCGGCGATCTTGGGTAAGTTGTTTAATGTCTGCATGTCTTAGTTTCCTATTCTGTAAAATGAGAATAACAGCACCTGCCTCACAGGACTGTTGCTAGGACTGTCGGTATTTCTTGAGTGTTGAGAAGAGAGCCTGATAGCCTAGAAAGTATTACTCAAGCTACTGTTCTTTCAAAAGCAATGGATGAAATGATGGTGCTGGAGGAATCGCTCACTTTCCCCAGCAAAATTGTCCTGAAGGATCTGGATGGGTCCCACACCCATTGCAGGCACACATATCCATACACCAAGCCCTAGACCAATGCCCTTCATTCTGCCTTTTCCTTCCCAGAGATTCTTCTGTAGTGTAGCAACACAGATAAACCCAATGCTAAGGCTTACCCCCTTCCAGGTTCAGGGTCAATGAGTAGGCAAAGGATCAGAGAGATTAAACGCCTCTCCCCCCAGAATAAATACTAGTGTCATTTCCCTCTAGTGGCTGAGATACACAATTACAACTCTCCTAAGCAACCGTAATTCTTTAGGTTTGTCGTACTGGAAATAATTCAGAGAAAAGTCAACTTACGTGAAAAGTCAATTTTAAGCCAGTGGGCACAGACTAACAAACCATTGAGTTTTTTTTAAATTAAGCAATATTAAACATGTGCACAGTATGATAATTATTAACTTAGTATCACAAAAAGAGCAGCATTAATTAAATGTAACCCGGCTATAAGTATTTAATACCTACTTCCATGTCCTCTAAATACAGTCAGTGTAATCCACATGATAAATAGCTTTTTCTTTCCCTAAGTTTTTTAATGGATGGGGCTCATTAGTTTACATAATCGTCTCTGAAACTAGGACAGTACTCCCACTGTCGCTCGGCAGTAAAATATTAATCCTACCAAACCAAATATTTGACATGATCTGCTGGTCTTGGAGGGTTTTCCTTAAAACATTAACTTCTCAGAGGTTTTGCAGACAGAAAAAAAAATACCTCCTCTTTCACTATAGTTTTGTTACATATGGAATATATAACAAAGGAAACTAAATTTTCTTCATGAGTATTGAAATTATTTTTTTAGCAATTTATGTCCTAACCCAATCTTGCCACTCAGCCATCCAGCTCTTTGAAAGGTTCTGATTTTAAAAACACATTGTACATGATTCATCAGCACACACTATGTGCTGTAAAATCAACTGTAAAAGTGTGACATTTTGCATTTATAAATTCACGTAAGAAGGTTAAAAAATAATGTCACCTACAAGACATGGATCTTCCTAAACCAAGACACTCCTATTTTTTTTCACATAAACTTTATGCAGGCAGGTATACACATGTAACTTGTAAAAAATCCTTATAAAACATGCCCATTAAAGAGTATATTTTATCCTTTTATGCTGGTAAATATACAAAGGTCAAGAAATATTTTCTCTAGCATACGTACCAAAGGAATCTAGTAAATCTACATAATTTCACACTTAGGATCTCGAGAGGTGCACAAGAGTACACACACGCACATGGGTATTTGTGTGAAACAAAACAGAGAGGGAAGGACATCCGCCTTAGACATTTTATTGGACGTGGCGGCAACTCATCGAAGTGGTTGATGTTCTCTCAGCCTGTGAACACACAGGGCTAGAAATAAGCAGAGGAGAAGGCAGGCTGATATCTATGTTTACAAATTCTCTTTCTATAATAAAGGTGAATTATTTCTCTCGCTAAAAACCTATGACCTCTTCAAAACTAAGCATACTCTTACTATGCAACCCAGCAATTGCACTCCTTGAAATTTCCACAACGGAGCTGGAAACTTCTGCCTATATGACAACCTACATACAGATGTTTACAGCAGCTTTATTCACAATTGCCAAAATGTGGAAGCAACCAAGATGTCTCTCAGTAGGTGAGTCGATGAACTGTGGTACCTCTAAACAATGAAATATTACTTAGTGCTAAAAAGAAGTGAACTACCAAGTTACGAAAAGACAAGGAGGAATCTTACATGCAGATTACTAAGCGAAAGGAGCCAATCTGATGACACTACATACTGTATGATTCCAACCAAATGATATTCTGGAAAAGGAAAAACTGTGGAGACAGTAAAAAGATTGGTGGTTTCCAGGGGTTTGGAGCTGGAGGAAGGATGGAGAGACTGGGCACTGAGGACTTTTATGGCAGTGAAAATACTCTGTGTGACAGCATAATGATGAATACGTGTCATTGTTCATTTATTCAAACCCACAACATATACAACACCAAGAGTGAAGCCTAATGTAGACTCGGGACTTTGGGCGACAATGACGTGTGACTGTAGCTGCATCCACTGCAGCCAGTGCGCCACTCTGGCGGGGAATGTGACGATGAGGGAGGCAGTGCAGCCTGCGGACAGGGGTGTGTGGCATTGGCAGATCTCCGTGCCTTCTCCTTAATTTTGCTGTGAACCTAAAACTGCCCTAAAACATGAAGTCGGTCAAACGAAAGGTTTTTTTAAACCTATATTTTAGGCCAAAGGATATCTGTAGTGACTGATACATTATTCTTTAAAAAAGAAAAAAAGAAAAGAAAAAGAAATAAACCTATGATTGCTCCTGCCTGAAAAACAAAGCCCACCTAGGTATCAGTCTCTGTCTGTGGCCCTGGCATTACACACTTCTTGCCTTCGGTCAAGTCCCAGCCACTGTGCTCGCCAGGAACCGTGGCTCTCTGTGCTGTAACCACAACATATGCTCCCAACCCCGACTCTCTGCCCAGGAGGCGCTGCTTCCTGATTGTCATCTTTTCAACCCACAGGCAACTAGCATCTCCCCTGTTGAAAGTAAATCAGACAGAATTAATCCCCTCTCTCCTGTTATTATATTACAGTTAACTGTTTTCATGTCTGTCTTCCCTGAGGGAAGGTCATGGGTCATCCATCTGGGCAGCCCAGCCTCTATTGTGGGGTCATCATTGTCGATCAATACATGTTTGTAGGATGAATGAGTGGTTCTACAATGTGAGTCTACGTGTAGGGGCTTCGAGTCTCCTTCAGAAGTCGGTGGTATGCAAGGGCGAAGCGAAGTGCAGCCCAGTTTTCCACTGTTGCTGTGCTGCTTCCTGGAGTCTTCCTACCACGTTAAATATATGACTGATTTTCCCCCTAGCTGAACACACTTACGACTGTTTCTATTCCCTGTCCCAGCCCCCACACCCTCGTTCCACCTACCCAAATCTTATCTTTCCTCCCAGCTTGACTTTCTATGGTACCTGTCCTAAGGCCAGGCCAAGCCATGCTACCGGTTGAAGGAAAAGAACTAGGTAAAGTTTTAAAATCACTCCAGGCCTACTTACTGCTCACATAAGGTTGGCATGGAAGGTAAACCTGATTTGGCAACAGGGAAGAAACAGACCTCAGAAAGGGCAGTTCTGAGGTCTCTCGCAAAGACTGAGAGGCTCGGTTTCCCGGCAGGAAAATCTAGCGCCCCTCAAGCTGGAAATAATTAAGAGGGTGATAACTACAGAGAAAATAAAGTATCATAAGGCCCTTTGTCCTTTAGTAAGTGCTTCGACCACCACCCTGCTTCTCCCCACCCCCACTCCACCCCACCAGCCTCATTCCATGGCCTCTGCACAGGTCAGCACTGACCTTTCAGCACCCTTCTGCACAGGGGACCACTCTCCTGCTTGAAACTTCCTTTCACTTTTGTGAAACCACTCATCTGGTTTTCCTTCTAATCCCTGGCCACATCTCCTCCAGCCCTTCGGCTTGACATCTGTAGTGTGGCGTCTGAGGACCCGGCCTGGGACCACTTCTCACTGGTTGATTTCATACAGTCCCCTGGCGTTATGCACCGCCCACTTGCCTGAAAGTCCCACGTTTGCCTCTCCAGACCTAACTTCCTTTGGAATTCCAGACTCCACATGGGTATCATATAGACATCTCAAACTGGACATGAACAAAACCAAACTCTTGATTTTCCGCCACAAGCTGCCCTTCCCGAAGTCTTCCCCGCCTTGGTAAACAGACCCGCCATCTACTCTGTTTCTCCAGCCAACAGTCTAGGAGCCGACCTTGATGGAGTTTCCCTCAAACCACCTCCAACTCATCCCCCAGCAAGCCCTGTGCTTCCTCCCTTCAGAATAGAGCCCGAACCCAACCACTTCCCTCCGGCTTTGTCATTTACCCTCAGGCCCAGCCACCGTGACCTCGCATCTAGACTGCCTCCTAAACCTCTAAGGTGAGCTCGGCATGCCCACTCTGTAAGCAGTGAGAGGAAACTTTAAAAATGCAAATCATACCGTTATTCTCCTATTTCAAAACCTCTAATGCTTTCCCATCAGGCACTTTAGGAAAAAAGCCAATTCCAGGCTCTGACTTAAGAAGACCTTCACACCTGGCCCTGCCCATCGCCCCCTCATTCACACTCCTTCCCCTTGCCCAGGCCAGTTGTATTTAGGCTGCCCTTTCTACGTGGAATGCCTTTGCTTTCCTACTCGCATGGCTGTCTTCTTCTGCTCCATCAGGTCCAATTCACAAGTCACTCCCTCGGAAAGAAAGAAGCCCAGACTGGTGTGGCTCAGTTGGTTGGGTGTCATCCTGCAAGGTCGAAGGCCTCAGGGTTCTGTTCTCAATCAGGACGCGCGTCTGGGTTGTGGGCCCAGTTCCCAGTTGGGGCGCACAGGAGAGGCAACCAACCGATGTTTCTCTTTCACATTGACGTTTCTCTTCTCTTTCTCCCTCTCTTCCCTGCTTTCTAAAATAAAGAAATAAAGAAACAACTGAGAGAGAGAGAGAGAGGGAGAGGAAGAGAGGAAGAGAGAAAGGAAAGAAGGAAGGAAGGAAGGAAGGAAGGAAGGAAGGAAGGAAGGAAGGCAAGCAGAAAGAAAGAAAGAAAGAAAGAAAGAAAGAAAGAAAGAAAGAAAGAAAGAAAGAAAGAAAGAAAGAAAGAAAAGAAAGCCACCAGACTTAAGAATTTAATTTCTCTGTCTATCACTCTGTGGTATCTTTCTGGCTTTTTTATGGTAGATCCTCTTTCTCTCTATTCCATACCCAACTAGGATATAAGCTACATGAGAGCAGAGACCTTCACCACCTTGTTCATCGCTGTGTCCTCAGAGCCTAGGACACAGCCCTGGCAGTAGCTGATACTCAGAATGAATGTGTTGTATGAACGAAGGCCAGGCTCACTGCCTGCGTCTCCGCTGTATACTCCTAAACACGATTGGCCAAAAGGCTGAGATGGATGGTCCAGGATTTCTCTGTCCATTCTTTGTTTACATTTAATGATATTCTAGACAATGTTCCATAATATGATGTTGTAGGTCACATCTTTGTACTTCTCCAGAATTTCTATCTTTAGTTAGACTTTGTAGAAGGCATGGCCCTTGGAACAGACCCTCTGGAGATTAAGTCACAACATTACATAAGCAAATAACTCCAAGCCCCCTCCTCTTCATCAGCTTAATAGAAACTATTTACTGATTATCTTCTCTGTGCCTGGTACAGTCATCCTCAATACTGACCGATGTGTTAACTACCCCATTTTATAGATGAGGAAAACTGGGGCTCAGAGCTGCTATGAAACGTGCCCCAAGTCCCTCAAACAAATGATAAAGCCACACATGCCTTGCAAATTGTAGGTTAAAATGCCTCAGAGGGAGGTCTAGGTATATTTAATTGAATGACTGTGTATTCACCCTTACATTAGCATCCCAAATCCCCGCTTCTGTCAAAATCCAGAGCCGGAGTTGCACATCTGGAGTTCTGGAACACAGCTGACTGGCAGCCATCTGTGATCACGGAGATCAAGGACCAGAAGGACAACTGACATCCGCTAATGTTTCCATAACTAAACCTAGACCACAGCTTTACACAGGGTCTCACTCACAAATGCTGCCACTGTAACGACACTAGTGACATTTCATATCCCCTAATGAAGAAGCTACACATAGTTGTCAGGAGCGTAAGAAACACTCGCTGGCAGCGAGCAAAGGGTGGGAACTTTAAACTGTCTGTCTACTCCTGAGAAATGAAGTCAACTACACAGTCAAAGCGACACTCACCACTGAGCTCCTTAAATAAAAAACGCTATATAAAACGCTGTGTGCTAAATAAAAGAAAAGCTATGTCTCTGATAAATGGGGGAGCATTCCTTGATACATAGTTTAGTATACTTAGACTGATATTAAAACTAAATTTAACTAGACAATGAACCCTATGCAGTTGGGCAAGTTAATCACCAGCAAAAGGGCACCACACTCCAATGGCGGCTGCAGGCTGGCAGCCTCCTCTGGACGGCTTGCAGACATGCACTTTCATGAGGGAGAAAATATGCGCTGACATGACCATCATCAAATCATTTCCTATAGGAGGGAAAGGACATCAACCGATATGCTGATAACGGCCACCAAAATACCAGCCAGGGAGGACAGAGGCTGCCAAAGCAAGTGCCTTTAACTAAGCCAAGGCGGCCCAGGGTCTGGGCTTCAGCTGCAGTGTCACATTCTCAAGGGAAACGTGAGTTTTGTTTCTAGTGTCAGCTCTTCAGGTGATTTTTATTGTGTCATTTTTTTCAGGCCTCGCTAGTTCTCCGGGACTACCACCAGCAGGAGACTCCAACAGATTGTCACGATGACTGCGGATATACACACTTCGACAAATAATAAATAACTCCTGTCATCCTTACTCTTTTTATGACATAATTTTCTTATCTATGCATTAACAATGTCCAGACGCATTCGCACCATTCGATTACGTTTCTGAGCGACCCTCCACACCAAGTAAGACAATTTAGCAAACCCTTATCTGTAGGGGATACGTTCCAAGATCCCCAATGGACACCTGAAATCGTGGATTGTGCCAAACCCTATACATACGACGTTTTTCCCTACACATTAGGTTAAATTTACAGTTTAGGCACAGTAAGAGGTTAACAGTAATAAATAATAATAAAATAAAATAATTTTAACAATAAATTAGTAAAAAAACCTATTTGAATGTGGTCTGTCAAAATACTTCTTCATACTTTACATGCAGCATGGATACACGGGACAAAGGGATGATTCGTGTCCCAGGCCAGATGCAGTGGGACGGTGTGAGATCTCATCACACTACTTAGAATGACAAGTAATTTAAAACATAAACCGTTTATTTCTGGAATTTTCCAATTAACAATTTTGGACAGCCTTTGACTGCAGGAAACTGAAACCATAGAGAGCAAAACTGCAGATAAGGGGGGGACGACTGTATCAGAATCAATTTTGGTCTCCTTCAGTAAAGAAAAATGGGGAAGTTAATGATGGGTGAGCACAGACAGACACACAGAGAGCCTGATGCCATGGTTCCAAAGGGAGTAAGGCTGGCGAAACGGAAGAAAAGGGAACATACCCCCGCCGGAAGTGAAGATGAGCAAGGCCAGCATACCAGAGAAGCTGCGTCCTAGCCTCGGCCTTTTCTAGATTGTAACACTCTGGACAAGTAATTTCATCTCTGCAAATCCTGACTTCCTCACCCATAATGTGGGAATAGCTCTGCTGAATAACTCCACATTTTCTACCTATTTCCACAAAGTGGGGGCCTCACATCATTTGGGGCTGCCTCATACATTACAAAAAAGTAAATCATGGAATGAAGTCCAAATAAATAAACAGTAAGAATGATCTCATTGGGCTTGAATGAGGAGCCAATTAGAGTTTGTGTGTGAGAATTGTCCCGAAACTGGAGAGCACTTTACAATTACGGAGCCAAATTGATCTTGGCAGAGATGCTGAGTTTTTAATGCTTCTTCAGAAGCAATATCAAAGTGGGTCAGAGAGGCTCTTGAAAAATTAAATGGGGCAAAAACAAGGCTAGCCCTAGCCTTCTTTATCTCTCAACAACCCAAATCAATGTATAGGGTGTTGAAATGCATGTTTTCCAAAGATGACAAGCTAGGATTTTGTTTTTTTCAGTAGCACCTGAAGCCTCTGGCCAATTTCCATCAAAACAAATTCAATGAAACTATGCCAATTTTGGAACATAATTTCTATCAGCAAGTCCATGGCATGGGAGCTGCATTCCCATCCTTACCCTACCACCACCACAGTAAGTACTGCTGACAGATCATACAGTTGGTTTTTGTTTTTTTGTTTTTTGCCACTAAGCTCCCTTAGAATCCTTCTCAACACAGGTTTTGAGTGGATCTTAAACAAGAGCAGTCGTAAAGAAGTATCAATGACCAGCCATTCCTAGAATAGGGAAATGAGCAATTGACTTATAGTCAAAAGACTTTCCAAAATGAAAATTTTGACTTTAAGCTGATAATTCCCAGTAAATAAAAGCAACACTACTAAATAATTTCATTCATCAAATCAATATATTCAGCTATTCTAGGTAACATTTTGCAAGTACCTCACAGTTAAAGGCTTAAAAATAAGCACTGCGACTCAAAGTCACACATTCTATTTTACCATGAGGTAATGCGGAAATGACAGCAGATTACAAAATTCTGCCTTTAAAGTTTTTGTGCCCAAATGATCTCTCCCGTAGTCAAATGCACAGAGTGTTGGGATCTCAAGTCAGGGCTATTTTTCCTTCAGCATAGCCTTGCTCTTTCTTGATAAGAGAAAGGTGGCCTGCCGGACAGCCAGCCTGGCAGTCCACCTCCACGAGAGAGGGACTTGCGCTGCTGCTAAGTTCCTCAAGTTCCCTGCTGGCATTGTAAGTGGAAGAAACTCTTCTACCTGGCTTCTGAGGCATCTTGGGGGGTCAATAGAGGCTGTGGGCCCAAACTGGAACTTCAGGCTATTCAGATGTTTCTCCAATCAGAGACGAGGTTTATTTCCCAGTTAAAAGGACTCAAGAAACCTCAGTTGCTGGTTGCAGCTGAACGTACCTCCCCAAGGTTAGTCCTGTTCCCTGCCTGAACTGGGAACTGTTCCCTGTTTATCCTTCATCTAGACTCCAAACCACAGGCACAATGAGTGAGGTAGATTTTGCAGAGCATCTGCCTCCCACTCACAATTTGGCAGAGGCCTCAGTGTCTCTGTCGATACCTCCCACACCTTCATCCGCGTTCCACACAAAGTCCTGGAACCTCTTCTCAGGTCGGGGACCACATCTCCCGCAGCATGCTGCATGGTGCCAGCTGGCCATTATGCCATCAATTTCGGATTGGACATTGCTAAATATAATTAAAAGTGAAATCGTTCTCACTAAAAATGGATTTTTCTCCAACTTCCTGATTTCTCCCTGAAATATTACAATTCCTCCAACCTGTGTAATTCTTCCTTCTGTCTTTCCACCAGTCCCATTGACTCTTCTTTTATAACACACTTCACAGTCTCCCTTCTCCCCTGCCATCTTTCTAGTTCTGTTCTTGATTGTTCTTTTTCTGCACTTTGCTTCTCTCCACTGTATCCATACCATGCTTCACCAAATCTTGCTAAAACTACCATTTTTCCTAGTTAAAAACCTCAGACATGTTCCATACTGAAAAAAATAAAACCTAAAGCTTGTAGACTGGCAAGTGAGACACTCTATAGTTTGTTACCAGACTCTCTTTTCCATGAAAATCCCCTCTCTCCACATTCTAATGTTGCTTAAGCTCTCAGGCAACCTGCCTTTGGGCCCCAGCCCTGAACACGGCCCATCATTTCTGCTCATCCCGGGTGACCTTCCTTCCTCCTCTCACTTACTTGGCCCCTAATCAACCTTCATGGTCCAGTGCAAATTCTGCTTTTAAATTCCTAAATCCTCTGTTTTTAACCTTATGTAGCCTTCAGAATGTAACCTTTAGGCTTTATTTTTTCAGGTGTCTAGGCCTAACCAAATTGTCACCTAAAACAAGAAAATCAGAACACCTTCTCTCTGGATACCTCCCACGGTACTAGCAGAGCAAACCAACTGGAGTTCGTTATATATTTGAAGACTGATATACCACAACTCACAAACAGTGTTAAGATGACTTCCTAAGGAGGCTGATTTTTAAACAGAGTAAAGTAGAATGAGCGTATTTTAGGTCATGCCTTTCTTTAGTACATTGCTCTCATTACTATAACTCACTCAAGGTCAACCAACCTTTGAAGCTCTAAGGAAACTATATACTTTTCAGAGGGAAAGGAAGAATGAAGGAATTCACAAACTTCTGCACATAATTAAATAGTGCCTCAAAATAGGCAAGCAATATAATTTTATGTGTGTACTTTTATGGCTACATTACTTTGTTACATTTTTCAACTACCGTTGACATACAATATTATATTACTTTCACATGTACAACACAATGATTAGACATTTCTATAACTTACGTAGGGATCAGCCCAATAAATGACAACACTACCTTAGGCGATGGATTCTGCACTGAGGCGTCAAAGAAGCAGAGAATAGACATGAAAATGCCTTAGGAGACAGGCGAATCGTGCTGTTCCAAGCTCTGAGTTCAAATCATTGTCATGCTATCAAAATACCACCAGAGTGCACACAGTTATGCAAGAACTGATAAAAAAATAAAAATACATTTTATGTTAAACTCTTTCAATTCCATTTTCATGAAAGAACATAGCACCAAATGAAATCTCACTTATTTCTCTCACTTTGGTGATTTATAATCTTTTCTCCGTTTGGAAAGGTACAACGGTCAGTGGAAGCCTTACGGGTCATAAAGGTGGAGGGCAGTGGCCCACACCCCAGGTGCCATTATGAAGAACCTGTGATCCCAAATATCGCCAATGGTCTGAATAAACAAAGCCACACATGACGGCATTCGAATTTTTTCCTAATGTCTATAGCTGCTATTGTGATCAATGAATTAGAAAATTTTAAATGTTACAGAATTCAGTCATTTTCTGCTTTCTGTCTTTGCTCAATCAAGAGATATGTCCACTCTAGAAATCATGAGGGGTGTTCTACATAATGCCTGACATTAAAAAGAATTCCTCAAGTCACAAAGGTGAGATGGTCTATGTCACACCCCTGAGGCTGACCCCATACATCATCCAATACCATATAGTTCTGGGGTGCTGGTCTTTGTGCAATGTCTATAAAACTAAAAACTTATCATCATCATCAATAGAAGAATATAGATGCAAAGGAGTTTAGGATGGTAGTCAGTAGCTACTAAAAGAATAGAAACAGTTTTGAATTATCCTTACTCTACCTCACACTGAGCCAAACAGGAAGCCCTATGATCATGGCTCCTAGCTGTAAGTTCCAGAAAAGGAATAGGTAGTGGATAGATGAACCAAAGCACATTGTAATCATTGCACACGAAATACCCAGATCTGCACTGTGGGGATGCTAATGCCCAGACCCTCCTGCCAGATGATGCAGTCTAGGGACTATGTTCCATGTCCTGGTTTAGGGTAAGCCCACAGAGCCCCCTTTATTAAACACATTGCTTTGTTCTCCCAGTGTCTGTGCAGAGGGGGCAGCGTGGGGTTAGCATCGCCTGTTACTTCTGGCAGACTTCAGTCAAGTGGTTTCCCATACACGTCTGAAAGCTTCCTGAGGGTAGAGATGGAATCCCATTTCTCTTCATCTCCCTGACACTGCCCCTGGCTCATAGAAGCAAGATGGTTGTTGAAAAGATTAGGGAACAGGAAGCCCCATTGCTGGGGCAAGTAGCAGGAGCAGCGGTGCAGGCCAGGAGGCTGAGGGCATAGATCTGCAGCAGGGTCTGCACAGCAGAACCGCAATGGCTGCCAGAAAGAAACAGTGAGCCTAACCTTAGGTGCTTTCCAAGAACAGTTAAGGCTCCGAAGGCTGGAACAACAGTTTATTCCGTGGCTGTTATCTGGAGCCTTGTGCAGGCTTACCCAGATCAACCCCATTGCTGTAGCATGGCAGGAAGCCATGATGCATATGGAAGAGGTAATCATTTCATGAGATGAGACAAAATCTCCTGCCATCTACACAACAAGGGACAGAGACACACGGACATGCACATGCTCAAAGGCATCCAAAATCCGGAAGGTTTAAATAGCACCTGAAGAGGAAATAAGTTCCCTGGATTGTGGGAAACTGAATTCATCATCATCCAACCCTTCAAATGTCTTTATCCTGTAAGGATGCCCTGGGGGTTTCGCTCCTCACATGTCTGCCCCTGATCTTTCTGGTCACAGTGCTCTGTCACTTTCATGAAGTTTGTCAGCAGTCTGTGCCGTTCGCCGGCTTTCATCTTTAGGAGGAGGCGCTGGACCAAGGAATGTAAAAGGAACACTGGACTAAGAATTAGAAAAGCTGGTTCGAGTCTTATGACTCCCTCAATCCTTGGGGCTTCTTCTATGAAATGGAGGTAAAAGTGCCACCACACAGCTCTCACAGGATCATTTGACAGTCACGATAAAAATGAATGTACAGTTCACTGTTACGTTTGGTTTCTATAGCTCCTGTAACAATTATCACAAGCTTGGTGGCTTAAAACAACAAAAATACATTCGCTCCCAGTTCTAGAGACCATAAGTCCAAAATCAGCATCAATAGGTCAAAATCAAGGAGTCAGCAGGCCATGTTTCCTCCAGAGATGCAGGGAGAGAATCTGTTCCTTGTTTCTTCAAGCTCCAAGCTCCGCTGTGCGTCAAATCTCCCCTTGCCTCTCTTTTATAAGGAGACTTGCGATTGGATTTTGGAACCACTGGGATAATCCAGTATGCTCTCCTTAATCTCAGAATCCTTCATCACATTGCAAAGGCTGTTTTTCCAACTAAGATAGTGCTTACAAGTTCCAGGGATTAGGATTTTATAGCTTTGGGGCCACCATTCAGTCTACTACACCTATCAGTTACATTGAGTGTTAATATGCAATTCCTACTCTGTTTCTTTTTCTTAATTCTCATCTCAGTTAGAACAAAAATTCTTTTAAGGATAAGAACTACTCTCATACTCTGCAAGCCCTATGAAGGTATTTTAAGGTATTATTTACTTACTTGTTCATTTAGAAAATAAAACCTTTATTCTATTCAATTTTTAGTTCCCAGCATTACAGCCCATGTAAAAACCCTAACATAGTGTTGTGTTTCATTTTTTTAAATTCTAAAATAGCCAGACCTTCTGTGCAGAGAAGCTGGAGAAGAAACTGTATCACAAATGCTTCCACTGTCATTGCCAAGTGCCTCACAGTGTCATGTGTGATGCACTGTTAGTAATAGTTGCAAATATGACCAGAATCCAAAAGCAGGAAAACCACTAGAAGTAAGATTGCGGTGAGCTGCAGATGGATGTGCATGAAGCCCCTGCAGCCTAATTCATCTCAGTGTCAAGAAATAGGAGAGGAGCAGCTAATCTGGAAAGGTTTAATATAGCCTCGAGAAGGGGGAAAATACATTCATTCATTTTTCCAACAAGTATTTGTTAAGAATGTATTATGTAGTAGACACCAGGGACCCAGTGGTGAATAAAACAGGCAGACCCTTGCCAGTTTGAGGGTTTCCTTTTAGTTGGGTAAGGCTAACAAACAAACAAACATACAAATGCTATATGTCCAGTGGGAATATGTGCCACAGGAAACATTACAAAGCATGTTTAAAAAGGGGTGCTGGGGGGCTCTGTTAGAGGGCCTGGGGAAGGTCTGTGTTGCACTAATATTTCGTACAGACAGTGAAGAAGTGAAGAAGAGGGCAGGTGATTGGGGATCAGAAGGAAGAATGCTCCCACAGCTGTTCTGCACAACTGGGACACTGTGTTGTGCCAGAGGAAGAAGAAGTGCTCAAAGACTAATAAGGTCATGTCAAAGGGACCCAGGAGTCTGCTTGAACGGCTTCCCGTTGATGAAATCTGGGACAACCTAACCAACAAATAGAAGATCATAGATTATGAAACACCAAATATATATATTTGTTTAATATTTTATTCTTTAAAAAATGCATGAATCAATAGTAATGCTCCTAAAAATGGGGGGAGAAGAAGGAGAAAAAATTCTTCTCTAACTGAAAAACGGCAGCTAATAACAGAATTAGAAAACTGTCCTTTGAGCCCTGACAGGCGTGGCTCACTTGGTAGGTGCTGCCCTGCAAACTGAAAGGCTGCAGCTTCGATTCCCAGGGAGGGCGCCTGTCTAGGGTGCAGGCTTGGTCCCTGGTCGGGACATGTGTGAGAGGCAACTAATCGATGTTTCTCTCACATCGAAGTGTCTCTCCCTCTCTTTCTCCTTCCCTTTCCCTCACTCTAGAATTCACGAAAAAAAATTTTTTTAATTAAAAAATAGAAAACTGTCATTTGACACACAGCAAAATATTTGATCCGGTCCACGTCATCGGTGAATGCAAAGCCCACTGGATGAAAGCTTGCTGAGAAGAGCACAGTCACATGGACTCAAAATGTCACTCCAGAGATTACTTAAAGAAGCAAAAGGGGTGGGAAGCACCACAAGAGACAAATCTGGCAAACGCCAGATTTTGGACTCTCCAGTGTGATGCTAAGAGGAAGACTTGTTCTTGTGAAATATGTTTAAACCTGAATCTAATGATGAAGAAACCATCGGATGAATTGAGATGGTAGGACAGTCAACAAAACAGTTATCCTGTACTCTTAAAAAATGTCAATGTTATAAAAAGTACCCCCCTAAATGGTAAAACTGTTCTCAATAAAAGTAAAGAGATATGAAAACTTATAGAATATAGAATCTTTCATTAGGTCCTGGACTTCAAAAAAACTATAAAAAACTATTTGGGGACAGTCAGAGAAATTTGGCATGGACTGCATATCCAACAATACTTTATCATGTTCAACTAGGGAGTATAATAATGATGTAATAACACTATAGTCATGAAGAAGAATGTACTTGTTCTTAGGAGATAAATGTTGAAATATTTAGGAAGTGGCTAAATGTCTACAAACTACTTTCAAATGGTTCAGCAAAAAAGTTTTGTTAAATATACACAGGGGCTAAAAGGGAAGGAGGCAAGAAGATAAAGCGAATGTCACAAGTATTAATTGGTGTATCCAAAGGTGAACAGGGGGGTTGACTGTACTATTCTTCCAATTTTTTTGTAAGTTTAGAATTTATTTTATTTTTTCTCTCAACATTTATCCCCCTATACCCTCTTCTATCTTCACCTAGATTTTTCTCTTTTTTAAAGGTGAAAGAGTAGGGGGAGAATATTCCAGGAAGAGGGACAACAGACCCTGACATGAATATGCCTGGAGTGGTCAAGAGAAAGTCAAGTCTAATTTGGCCAGAAGGGAATGAGTGACTGGCAGCGGGGAGTGGGGTCGTAAAGGCTGGCAGGGCAACGACCAGGAGGCCCTAGCAGACGGGGGTGTGTCCACTGCGAGGATCATTCTGAGAGCTCAGTGGAGAAAAGACTGCCCAGGGCAAAGACTGATCTGAAGCAGGAGGATAAGCTAGGAGGCAACTACAAAAATCTGGGGATAAATGGCAGGTTAAAGTGGTGTACAGAGGGCAGAGGTGACGGGGAAAGTATATCGCAAGGCAGAACGAGAAGAATATCCTGATAGATGACACACATGCATCCACCTACGCACACGAAAAACAGAAAGACCTAAAGATGACTTTTTGACTCGGAGCTTGTTTAAGATTGAGCTATGCTGTCCATTTTACATAAAGGAGAGAGAAAAAACAATTCTGATACCCCTGCAGGAAAATAAATGTTCTCTCGCTTTGGGGTATCTCCATACTGTTTTACTAACTAGATCCAGTAATGATTCAATTGAGCATACTGTCATGGGGAAAGTTATAGAAAAGCATAAAGATCCGTGGAATTCGTCTCATCTTCTTTTCACCCAGAACCATCAGTACAGCTATCCCAGTTTCCTAATGTCCCATTGTTCACTGTCACATTCAATTAGAATATTCCACATCCTTGATACAAAAGCCGGGTGTTACAGTTCATTTTGAATGCTGAGTTTCCAAGAGCAATATGAAGCTAATAATAATACAACAGAGCACTCATCTTAGAACTTTTCAAAAATGATACCTAATTAACTCTTATAACACCTCCAAAAGATATTATTATCCCCATGTTACTGTTGGAAAAACTTGAGAATTTTTTTTTACATTCTGCATTTGTATCACTCCTCTTGCTGAGACACCTCTGCAGTTCACGTTATCATCACCATTTTATGCTTTCAAAGATTATCACAACTTAATTCTCGTATCAACAGGGTGGGTGTTAATGGCTGTAGCCACATTTTCAGTGTAGGAAATAGGTCTTTAAAAATGATACGAACGGCTTTTTCCCTAGTTACAAAGTAATACAGTAACAAAACTGAATCTAGGTCAGGACCTCCCCCAACCCACAGGCACCAAAATAATTTTTTCATTTACCCCAAGAAGACCTGGTAAATACAATATAACCACTATGCCTGCATAGAGTAATCCAATATATTCTAAAACCAAAATCCCCAAAGTTGGTTAAATAAAGTAATCACAAGACTCGGCCCAGGAAGCCTATGCCATAACGGACACTCCCTGGAGTGATTAGATCCAAAGGAGTGTTTGGTGGTAGGTGCTAGAAAGGAAGTGTCCTGGCTCCTTGCCCATGGGGTGAGGCTCCTTCTTCGTGCCTAAAGAGGCTTCTCTTCTAAGGGGGGCTGGGACCATCACAGCAACGATGAGACACTGTCACCCCACAACAGCAGCAGGTCGCCCCGCTAAGGGGACCCAGCGCAGACTGAATCTCAACCTCTGGAGCCCATGGTCTGATTTCTAAAATGAAGCCACTTTAACCCTCCTTGTATCATTCTGGGCTTTTTCTACAATAATTTTTTTTAAAAAATAGGAATATAGGGCCTTGCAACTCAAATCACATTGCCCAATCGCATAGCTATAATCTCAACAGAGCACTGAAAATTTGTGCATATAGTGAAATGAACCAAGCAGAAGGGCACCAGACAGACAAAATCGCCTCTCCTAGAAAGAAAATAGCCTATTCTGCGTGCAGGGTTAAATGACTGCCAACTGAAACGTGCGGAAGGAAAACAGAGAGAGCAGCTTTATGCCACAGAACCAGAGTGCGTGCCCTCTCTACAGGTGCTGGAGCTCGAACCAAAGGAGGCTGTTGTCCAAACGTGGAGGGTTGGAAAGTGAGAAGGGGCATTTTTCAAAGTCATACTGAGACAACAGACATAAGGAGAAACAAACCTGAGCAGCTCAAGAAGTGTGGTCACCAGAGATAAGCTTCTCTGTGCCTCGATTTTCGTATCTGTAAAGTGACAACAGTGTTCCTTGCCCCACAGGCACGGTGTGAGAACTGCAAGAGTTAATACATGTGAAGCACGAAGAACAGCACTGGACACGTAGCCAGCTCTCCAGGGATGCTGGAAACTAAGCCACGGCATGTGCAAATACCAAAGCTAGAAATTTTGGCCTCCCACCCAAGTCAGCAGGCCAAATAGGAAAGAAAAGTTGAGAATCATCGTGACGAAAACCAAAGCCCCGGAGCGGCTTTGGGGCCTGGCACGCGTAGGCACCTTCAGGCCTGAGCAAAGCTCTGAAAGGACTAGCATGCTCCAGGGACACAGGGGACCTGAAAGCTCTGTTGGCCACCTGACCTCACAAGACTTCGTCCTGCAGGCTCAGTAACTTTATAATAGGTAACTTAGAATATCAGTCCAAAAAATAATGTGTTTGTGAAAGATCGAAGGGAGCCACCTAAGCATCTTTCTGCAGTAAATTTATTATAGTCACCTTTACTCACTAATGCCACATGAGTAATCTATCACCACCTGCCCCCACCCCAGTATCACAGGCATATCAAATTCTCCCTTCTTTGGATTCTTAGAAGCAACAGAATCCTCCGGGTCATGGCAGAAACCAGGTGGGGCCCAGAGCAGTGCTAAGTGGCCTGCCCACACCTCTGCCACTGCCCTGCAGGGCTGTCTGCCCAAACCCCATGCCCACAGACCAGCCGAATGTCCATAACCAAGCTCGTCTCTGCTCAGCAGAGCCACTGCTCCAAGTATCGGCACTAAACAGATTCAGTCCTATAGCACAATTCAGAAATAAAACTCAGGGGTGCATAAGACAATTCATTAAACCATCACATTCACAAAAGCACAGGAACTGGTGTCTGCAGAGTACGAAAAATTTGCCATCTGGTACCAGCTTCTGCAGATTTTTACAACATTCTCCATAAAGGGAAAGAAGGAATAAGGAGAGAGAATAAAAAAGACAAATGGTCCTGCTCATCCTACAAAGTAAATGAAACGAAAAGGGTTTAGCAGTCATGTGACTTTCCCACACTTACAGGTTCCCTGTGAAAAGGAGATGCAAAATCACAACATATTGCCACGTATTTGGTAAATGCTCATTATGCCTGCCCCTCACCATGGCAACAAGTGAAATGAGGGGAATTCGGGCAGCCATAGGCACTCAGTAACCATTCCAGCAGCAACAGAGCAAATGGACGAGCTCCTGGAAAAACTGACGATCATCCTTGATGCCTTGCCCTCTGAAAGTATTGTCTGCCTGTCCTTCTTACTATCCTTAGGACCCCCCTAGGTCCCGTTCTTGCTAATACAAATTTATCAGATCAAATACCTTTTAGTTATAATTGTTATTCTTATATTGTCAGTGAGGTTGGGGGTTTACAGATGAAGGCAATAAAGGTCCCCGAAGTTCATGACTCGCCCAAGGTCATGAAACTTGAGTGTGGTGGGGGCAGTGACCAAGACCGAGGCACTATGGCTCTCGGTCTCCCAAACCCAGTTCCTCCAGGGCCTGTCAGGACATGTGATGAGGGGAGCCAGCCAGCCAGATGGGGCCTGCAGTGCACTGGAGGACAGGCTCCCCACCGAAAACCGGTGGCAGTGACTCAGCTCTAAGCTGGACTAGAGTCACGCCAGGAGCGAATACAGACTTCACTGAAGGACTGAAGGACTGGACAAACTGAACTGACAAACAAAGCAGAGACAGACTCTGAGACAGAGAGCAGGATGACAGCCATGGCGGGGGTGGGGAGGTTAAGCCGGGGGGGGGATCGAGCAAAAAGGAGAAAGGACTTATGGACATGGACAACAGTGTGGTGACTATAGGAGGGGGTCAGTTATAAGGGGGTTAAATGATAATGAGAAAAAAAATACAGTAAGAAAATTTTTTAAAGGTAGCCCCCGAAAGTCCCCAATTCAGAATACCCTTGTTGGTTCAAAGCACATTCAGTGACAAAAACTAGTTAATTTTTTTTTTACTACCTACTATAACCAAGTGCTGTTATCGGTGTCAGAGAGATGGTGGTGAGCAAGATGAAAACAGGCCTCCACCCGTGGAGCTTACATTCTAACCACCTGTCCTAAAAGTGACTTATCCTCTTCAGCATGGGACCTGCCATGACTTCTAGATCATTTTCTCTATCCTCATCTTAGCCATAATCTCTAATATACCTGTGGTTTACCTTTCTTTAATAAAGCCTTTCCACTTTGTCCTTGAACCTTTGTTTATAATTGATACTGAGTCAGTTTTTACACTTTGACAGCTATAATTTATTTTATTTTTTAAAAAGATTTTATTTATTTACACTCTTAGAGAGAAGCGAAGGGAGGGAGAGAGGAAGAGAAACATCAGTGTGTGAGAGATACATGGTTACCTCTCGCACGCCCCCTACTGGGGACCTGGCCCACAACCCAGGCATGTGCCCTGACCTGGAATTGAACCGGCAACCCTTCCGTTCACAGGCTGGCGCTTGATCCACTGAGCCACACCAGCCAGGGTTATAATTTAAAATTTACGGAAGAATCAGAATGCATGCCCTACCTCCCAAGGTGTCAGCACCATTCTCAAAGCATACATACCACAGAAGTGTATGTCATGTTTTGAGCACAGGTAAAAACACGAGAATAGGCTTGAGTTTCAGGGAATAACAGTCATTTGTTCCATCCATGCATAGTGATGGAGTGTCACGCACTATTTTAGGTGTGTGGTTACACGTTTGGAAAAAAATAGACAAAATGATTATCTCCATGGAGTTGATAGCATGGTGACAATGTTCTCTTCTGAAACATGGACTGTATCCTACCAGCCATGTGGCATGTGCATTTTCAGTCACCGCCGAAACAGGGAGAGGGAGACGTGGGAGAAGAGATGGAATACCTGCTCTACTGCCAACTCTGGCATAGCTGGCTGTTTGTCTACTGGCTTGAGGCTGCATGAACCAAAGAGAAAGGTCAATAAAAGGACGGAAGAAGTGAAAGGGAAGGAGTGCAGGAAGTATGGCAGATACTTCATGCTTGCCATCCACTTAGACGTTGGAATGTGAAATGAAAAAACAAAAGAACATCACTGTATTATGATAGAAATGGCACTGAGTCATGGTGGCCAGCCCCCAGCTGGGTCCCTGTGGAAGGGAAGGCATGCTAGATGCCAAGAAAAATACTGAGAACCTAAAATGAGGTAGCTGCCTTTGGAATCCTGCTATCTAATCACAGTCCAGATTACAGGCTGGCACAGGTAACATTCACATCACTCATAACGCACTGATGTCATTGCTATATGAACAGCCACTAAATCGTAGTAGATTTAAGGACAGTGGATCTCGGAAATTCTGAGTAGCCGTGGTTACTTCAGAAGAAGGAAAGGGAAGAAATGCAAAAATTCTACTTAAAGTTTTTAAGATGTTTACATTGGTACCGATAAACTGATATTTGGGCCTTTTTTCCTTTTTTTTTTTTAGCTTGTGGACAAATTGTGTATTTTCTGCCTCTCTCTCTGCAGTTCTGCTCAAAGATTATAAAAGTATCCAAATTTCAGGATGGAAGGACCTTCGGGGAAAACGTGGTCTAAAGTGCCGCTCAGTTCAGAAATGGCCCCACCTCTCTCCAGCTGGGCGGGGAGCTGGCCTTCTGGCAAAACTTCCGGTGCCATGATACTGATGGCCTGCTGAGGCAGCCCTTTCTACATGCAAAAAAGCTTTCTTAGGAACCTCTAGCCCTGACACTAGGCCAACATTTGCCTTGCTGTAACCTGTAAGCAGTGGTACAAGGTTGCGTTCCCCAGACATACCAAACTAAAATTTCATTTAGCAACTAAGCTGCCAGGGAAGCTACAGATCTCTTCTTTCTGGGCAAGCTTCAGAAAGCCCGGACTGGAGAAGCACAGGGAGGTGGAGAGCTAACTCACCTCGCAGCACAGCTGGCCTCCAGGGCTCTTCTATGAAAGGAACAGCATCTGCCGCTGCCATATTTAGAAACTCCGTGTGTCAGCACCTCCAAAGGGCACAGACACAGTTAATGCTCACCACCATCACTCTTCCCAGACCTTGACACCCCACTCATAGAAAAGGAACAAAGAAGAGATCAGATCCATCACAATCAATGGAGGAAAAAAAACAATCCTATGCAGGGATGCAATAAATGCTCTTTTGTGATAATATCCTAAACATATTTGGAGTCTCTCCAATTCATACTAGGCAATCATTTAAGGCATGCTATCAGAGAAACTCAAGTCCACACTGCCAATCACATATCCCTAGAGATGTCTTCATTACTCATTATTCCTATATTTTCCTCCCTCTCCAACTCTGCTTTCTTGGGTTCTGTTCGATGAATGCTCAAAGTTCCAGGGTCAACCATTCGTTTAAAAATATTTACTGAACATCTGCTATGGACCCCTTTCCTTCATCAGCTTCTGTGACAAAGATTGCTATTTTATCAAACTCATTTCCTCAGTTTTTCGGACACAAGTGAGCTACATTTTCTGGCCTTCCTTGTCCGCAGGTGTAGTCAGAATCCTAAATTCTAGGCAATGACATATGGCTGGAAGTGATGGGTGCCACTCTCAAGTCTGGCAGTGCACCTTCTTCCATCCTCCTTCTCTTCCCACCAGCTGCATGTTGACGCCCAAGGCAACCTCAAAGGCAAATTGTTGAAGGTTCCCTGAATCCCTACATGACTGCGTGGAGCAGATCCTCTCCCACACCCTTGGTCTGTGAGTGAGAGTCACAATTGCATTAATGTATAGTTATCTGGTGGTTGATTTGTGAATAGCATTGTTAATATAGCTTCCATTTTCCATTCATTTCTTTATTCATTCTTTAATAAACGTTTCTCAAACACGTACTACATTCCAGTCATTGAGAGAGGCACTGGGGAAATAAACATGACTAAAGGAGGTCACGAGGTCTACTTAAACAGATACTTAAAACAATATTCATGATCTCATAGCAATATGTAGGTCTTAAGTTAGTCACCGTGAAAAGATCTGAGACTTCATTTTGAATCCTAGGCTAGTTAAGCTACTTGATTTCTAAGTGTGTTAGCATCTTCATCCATATACAGAGGCAATATTCTTTCCTGCCTTGTAGTAGTGTCAGGTGGATTAAACTGAATGAAATAATGTAGATACAAGCACTTGGTCAGCTGTTAAGTAATTTGTAAATGTTAATTTAATTCATTGCAATTGACTCATGAAATATTGTACCAGTATCCTCACTGGAGATCTGCCTAAAATTCAACCTATTCTTAATTCTGGTAAAGGTAAATTTTCTCAGTCTGAGCTCAGATTGGGTATTTCCTTATTCAAAAAAAAAAAAAAATCTTCCAGTTCTCTGGAATCTTGACAAAATGAAAGTCAAACTTTTTAGCTCAGTATTCGAGGCCCTACAATAGCATGTTTCCAAATTAATTTTTAAGTCCACATCAATCTCTGTACAACTCCATGCTTTTCTCCTATTCCATCCACCCTGTGTTCTAGCTGCACACATCATCGCTATAATGTGCTACACGTTCTCACCACCTTGCCTCTTTTTCATCCTTTCTCTGGTTTTGTCCTTCGCCACTGTCTCTCCCCACCGACACTGCAGGGTTTTTCAAGGTCCAGCTCAAATATTATCAGTTACCAAAAAACTTTCTCCAAAAATACTCTTCAGAATTTCATCCTCCTCTCTACTATCACAGCATTTAGTCTGACTACTAGCGACAGCACCTTCACTTCGAATAGCCTATTGTCTTTAAACAGGAATAACAAAATGGGAGCATTTAATAAAGACATGTAACAGTGAAGACAAAAGTTCAGAAGACAGTCCAATCACTTTTGGTTGGATCACCAAAAATAGACAGATTAGAAGAGCAATGGGATTCTCTGGATGGTCAGAACACTTTCTTGTGCTTTCGGATCTATTTCATTCAGAGGATTCTTCATGAAAGCTATTACAAGGAACTTTCATGTTGCAAGTCAGGTTTACAATAATAAATACAATCTTATCAGCAGCAGAGGAGAAACAAAGTTCAAAGCCGTCAATTCGTTTCCCTAGTCAATTCTTCTTCACAGGTTTTAGTTCAGTCTTATTTTGGAAAAAAATTAGAGGAACCAGTCGTTAAGTTATCCCATTTATATCATCTAAGCATAAAGCTCATTAGTTAGTATTTCTAAGGCACTGGCCATGAGTGGCAAATTTCTTCATTTATTTGCATATATGAAGTAAAACGTATACTTTAATAAATACTTTAAGTTACTTTTTCCGTCAACTGAGAGTATGATTCTACTTTATTTCTTATGATTAAAAAAAAAAAGGTAGGGAGGAATGCTGGCTACTTTATATGTACCTTCTTATTAGACCTACTATATCCGAAGATATTGAATTCGTGAAAATTCCATTAGAACATATGTACTATACATACAATACCAGCAGATATTTTGGTCATGTATTCTGTAACAAACTGGGCTAAAATTCAAGTAGAGTTCCTTGGAGATAATTCTCTAAAGAACAGAGAAGAATAGAGTTCCATACCAGCCTGTGAGTGAGGGGGTGAGGTAGTACATAAATGGGTGTTCTAAAAAAAATTAAAAATACTAATCGACTCAGACGATTTAAATATCATGTCCTGTAAATAACAGAATATGAAAACATTTGTGGCGACAGATATTATGGCCCTGAAACATGAATTAGAAAATGTTTTCTAGAAGTTGTAATAAATTGTGTCATTATATAAGATTCATAAAAATCTGCGGAATTTAGTGCAGATCATTTCCCAGGAAAACAATTTGAAACACTATACTATACACCCGGGAGTCCAACAAGCAAGTAGTCACCAGCCACCAAGTGGACTATTACAAGACACACTAAGCGGAGTCAGCAAGTACTTGTCTCAGTGTTCCTGTAAGTCATCGGGTAAACGGCGCCACCAGATTTCTCACTCTATATGTTAACACTAGGACAACAATGAAGGAAAAAGTTGCCTGTTATGCATTGCAGAGTCCAAAATGTTCAAATACGCACGGTGGGAACTGGGGGAAGGGAAGGGGAAGACAAAGCGGCCTCTGTAGGCACTGGAGCGCGCTTACCTCCAGAAGTGAAAAGCGAAGAGAGGACTACAGGGACTGCCTGGGCTGGATGGGGTTGGACTCAGGCTCCTTGGAGTGAGACTGAAAGTTAAAATAATGTCATTCCAAGTGGGAGAAGTGATGGCAGTAAAAATAGCATAGCTCATTGAAGGGACTGTGTTCCCTTTAGGCCAGAATCACTACAGCATGCCTATCAATACCACTGGGGAATGATCTAATCACTTGTCCTTTTTCAGCTCTAAAATACTGAACAAGTACATTGCTTCCTGCTGAAATTTACATTCTCCACACTACTGCTACCATTTTTATTTGTGCCTTTCCTTTGTCACAAAGCAACTTGGCAGATATCTTTGACATGCGATTTTTGCAAAGAAAATTCAGTCCTGTTTTATATGGAGTACATTCTTTTTCTAATTAAGAATCAGTGGTAAATTTGCAGCAGAACTCAAGGGAAGTACTTATCACACAATAGAAACTTCAGGTTAAATACTGTAGTTTTTAAACAGCAAAGCACAAACATTTCTATATGGGAAGATAAGGACTTTGCAGGAAAAGCACTCAACGACATTTCTCTAGCCCTAAGGGGAAATGATAAAATATACTTATGTTCATAATAAATATCTTCAAAATTTCTTGCATATAAGTAGCTATAAACTGTTTCAGTTTCAGGGGTTTTCTCAAATCCCACTGCAAATGGACCACTATAACCCCTGCCCCCCACCAACCATCCATACCACCAAGTGTATTTACCAGCCAACTCTCAACTATTCATCTTAGGGTGATAAACTTATAATCCCTTTAATTTTCTTTCCTTTTGGCTCCATGTTTCTTCTAGAGAAGAAATAAAACTGAAATCTGTCAGACATCTTACTTTTAAGAATTTTGCCAATACATCTGTCAAAGTATGGAGTTAAAACTAGACAATTCCCAATTATTTCTACAGGGCAGAATCAAAATAAGAACTAGCTTGACATTCTGGCACCAGTTCTCAGGCTATAGTGCCATAGATTTCTTAAAGAACATTCTTCTGCCTCTCCACTGGACCATGACTCTACCATACCATGTTTTCCTACTTTAGAGAAAGGGGTCTTGGAACACAACTGCATATTGGTTAAGTCAAGGTGGTTGTGCCCTTCACTGAATGGAGAAGTGGCAACAGTGGCTAAAACAAATCAGATTTGGATCACCCGGTTCTTAATGCCATCCCTGTTTCCCATTATATGGATAGTTGAGACTTGGCTGTATTTGTCTTAAAATAGGAAATTATTATTCAAAATGCTTCAGGTTATTAAATAAAATGTTTCAACAGAGCAGTTTTCTATCTTCTGAAACCGCTCTCTGGTTTGGTGTCAGTATATGGCAAATTAAGGAATCAGTCTCTTTTTATACTCAGAGCACATTCAAAAGCCGCTGCTCTTAAGCAGGCTGTACTTCCACTTAACAGCTCACTGGAAAGCTCTCAGAAACGTCCGCTGAAATAGCCATCGGCTATCTAGGTACCGCCTTATCTGCCCCTTCCAGTCCCAAAGTGAGCATGCAGAGGCACTGACACCGCCCCATCTCCAAGCTGGGACATGTAGGAAGCGCGCAGCAAAGTGTCCATGCACTTAATTCCATACTTAAAAAGAAGAAAGAAGAAAAACAACCTACTTCCTTTCCCAGAAACTGGAAAGCCATGTTTAGGCACTCTACAAGTCACAAATTTCCAAATAAACTGCTGATCCATTAATTTTGGAAATATTTATATATTTGGTGTCTCACATCCAGGATTTCAGTTTCTGAAACTGGAACTGGAAAATAACTCATGTTATTGATAAGTGATGTGGAAAATTCTGAATGGTACCTACAGAGTATGGAATATGCTAGTATAATAGTTTGTGGGTGCAATGCCTACGGAATGAACTTTCCTGAAAGAGAAAGAGTAATGTCCCATGAGAGAACATCCAAAAACTGTTCTATATATATGGTCTGTTATAAGGTCCCCAAATAATTAAAATTAGATATATTAAATCTGTTTTCAATAAAATCAATGATAAGACTTTCTATTATAACATATCTCTGCAGTATTTAGAAACTGAATTTACTCAAAACTTCAGAATTAGTTTCCTCCATGAATGAATGTAAAATTAGCTATGTCTACCTAAGAGTAACTTCCTATTTCAAGGGAAACAGAAGGTTCAAAGTAAACTTTGTGCTCACACTGCAGTGACATTTAAGGATTACTATACTCTGTCCTACTATCTCAAGCAGGAGTGGAGGAGTAATCTATTTTAAGTGCACATTAACATTTACCAGGATAGAGACTCTATTTGAGGGGGTGTGGTCTGCAACCCAAACAAAATCTAGGGAACCCCCTGTTTAGCTGACCTGTATGTCTTATATCATCCTTGGCAAAGTCATCAAACTTGTGGCATACCTTAGTCTTTCAAGTTATAAGCAGAATACGTGATACGCCTACGTTCGTGTTTTAAAAAGTTACTTTGAAGTGTCTCTTGTTAATGTGGACAAAATGCTAAAAATGAGAGGGAGGGAGGGAGGGAAAGAGGGAGGGAGGGAGGGAAGGAGGGAGGGAGGGAGGGAGGAAGGAAGGAAGGAAGGAAGGAAGGAAGGAAGGGAGAGAGGGAGGGAGGAAATAATATAAAATAATATATACTAAGTCCAAAGTAAACAAGGAAGCAGAAACAGAGGTGGAAGCAAAGCTGGGGGTAACATGTCTGGTTCTTGAACACAGAGCTATGGGCATCCTAGCTGTGTGTGTCTAGAATGCTGGAGAAACGGGAGTAAGGTAGAAGAATCAATGCATGCCATTAAAATATTCCCCATCCATGGTGAGGGCTGAATGTTGGATGGAGATGGAAATGGGGGCAAAATATTAAGGAGATAGTTAAATAGTGTTTAGATTTCTATTTTGAAAAATGCCCCATTTAGCAAGAAGGTTGTAAGAGCCCTCTAACTTTTTATAAGTGAGGAGTCGTTAGTATAAAAAACGGTGTACAATTTTAGAGCAAGAACTGATTAGAAAAGTATTCCAATCCCTTCAGAAATGTCCTGTTTTTATTAATTTACTAATTAAGAAATAATTTCTCTTTCATGATACATCTACAGAATTCAAGAGAAATAATTAATTCTACGAACTGGGCACCATTCTCCTCCTGGAAGCAGTCCAGTATGAGATTATTAGGTTTGTAGAGACTTCAACCAAAATGTAATTTTATATCGGTATTGTAAGTTAGAAAAAGGGATGTTTATGGTTTTCTACCAGATTTGTATTTTACTGGTTATTATTTTAAGTGTGCCAGCACAGACTAACTCACAGCTTCTGCATCTTTGACTAACAGATTTAAAATAAAAATTTGCTGACACTTCCTGCATCACAGATGTTTAACTTCTGCACCACAGATTAGATGTGGACATTTTCATGAGGTGACATCAAATCAGAAGGCAGTCAGATGAGTTAATGGGTTAAAAAAAAAACATCTAGGCAAACACAGCTCAACTAGGTAAACACACTGCATGCAGTGGCTGGAGACTCTGCAGAAAGGATTCAAAATGTACTACAGTTCATTAATATTCTGTTGCACAGATAAAACATGGATCACATCTAATGAATGTCACCAATAACCCTTCTCCTGCACTCTACTCCATTGTCATGTCTTCTATTATTCAACGCAGAGGCCTTTCTTTAGAAAAAGACAGCATGGGGATAAACAAACAGTAACAGAGAAAGAGAAAAAGACAGACACACCACGGCCTGCTGAGACATTTTTTCCAAATGAGCTGTTAAGATGTTTCCAGCACTGAGGTTTAGTAACTTTAAATATGCAGCAATGCTTCTCCTCTAACTGCAATGCAAAATGCAAGGGTCTGGGTTTCCACACTAGCTGAAACCAAATGCCATGCATTTAAGACATGTTCCTCCACCTCACACTGCAGTGCTCTGAGGCTGTCAGTACAAACAAATGCTAAATAGCTATTGGTCGCGGGAAAGCGAGTACCATGCAGAAAGCATTAAAATATTAAAGACAGACAATACTTACTCCAAGGTCAGCCCCGGAATCTGTAGCCTTTCCCGCTGGGCTTTCATGGTTGTTCTATGTTAGCACACTCTATTGTCACCGTGACACACATCCCCTGCCAGCGTCCCGGTGATGACAGAGAGCCAAAACGAACCTCTCTATAAAGGACTGGACTAACAATCTCTCGAGGGGGAGGGAGATCCTGCAAGTTTGGGTCCTTCCACCTCTAGCTGTAATCAAGAGATGTCAGCTGCTTTGCTCAGGTTAACGGCAGTGCACACTGCACTGACTTTGTTAAGGGAACGAGGCTTTCAGCTCTGCATATCAAGTAATTGGTTTCTGATTCCTTTTTTTTAAAAGAAAGTCGCTCCACTCACAGACCCAGTTTTCACCTCCGTGAAATGAAAAGTCCTTTTCACCATGCAGACAGGAAAAAAAAAAAAAAAAAAGCCCCAGTATCATACTTGTACAAGAGTTTATCTCAGCAAATCTCAACTATTCCCCCCACCCCCCACCTCCAGTGATGCTCTCGAATAGAATTCAACCACCCTGGGAATGTTCCGCTTACTCTTGGTGGAAGTATAAAATCACTCATGTTCCACAAGAGAGACAGGGGGGATGGTGCCCAGTGAAAATAATTAGATTTTTTTTCTATATATGGCAATCATCAGAGAGAGGAATAAACTAACTGCATTAATTGGGGGGAAGTTGAACTCTGAGGCAATGACTTTTGTGAACAGGCAAAACCCTACAATAGGAAAACACCAGCTGGATACATAAGAGATAGGAGATTGTATTTTATATTTGCAAGCTAATTTTAAGAACATCACAGTGCTACATACTTTACTAAAGGAACCAGCTATGAATAAGGAAGGAAAAGGAGAAAACATGCATTATGAATGCTTGAAAGTTTCATCCTGTGTTTATTTAAAGAACACAATTTTTCACAGTATTCATAACTTGGGACTGAGTGTGCTTTTATTGTCATGTATGAAGAACATATCTGACTCACTTCCTCTAACGCATTTTAAAATTTGCGAAACACTGATATATTGAGAAGGAATACCAGGACAAGTCAGAATTTTCTTTTAGGAAGAATTCTAGGGTTTTTCAGTCACCTCAAGTCCACATACACAGTGTCAAGCTGTGGTGAACCCACTGTTAAGTAATTGCATTTAAAAGACTCTGAAGTCAAACTGCATCTTTTCACAGATGCAGAAAATGAGGGCACACAGTTGGTGGCAGCGCTAGGCTTAGATTCTGGTGTGTTTATTTTACCCCAGGGGCCTTTGTAGGTAGGGGAGCCCTGTGCAGTTGTTCAGCTGTGCCCCGGACGAGGATGCTGGGTGAAGACGGAAGCGAGGGCTGAAGCCCAAGTCTGCACCACGCCTCTGGGCAGCTTCGGCCCCATTTTTTCCTCATTTTCACAAAATCACCTTCAGCTCTGCATCCATCTAGAGGGTCACCTGTACTTAATCCTCCAACAGGACATGTAGGCTAGAGGAGGTTCATAAGATATTCCTAGAACCCTTCTCTAAACCCTAACCTGCCAATTTGCTCTGGGGGATTTCAACTAGGAACCAAGTTCTCCTATGTGAGCTCACAGAACTAACTGCCCTCTTCCCTTTGAGGGGCAATACATCCACGCTAGGAATATATAGTTATTGGTTAATGATCACAGCAGACAGAAATGGAAACAAATAATTGTAATTAATATAAAGGCATAACAGTAAGAAATAATAAAGATTTACTTGGACGCAAGGAATGTTCAGCGTTCTTCTACATCCTGCCTTTCTCCCCAAACAAGCTTTTTTTGCAATGCAAAATATCCAGAATCCCACCAGTCTTTCCACTTAAACCAGCCTCATCCAAGATGCACCATGTCTTGACTGGATTATTGTAACTCCTTATGACTAGTTTCTCCGCTTCCTTCCTACTGCCCTCTATACTTTGTTTGCCACACAAACTCCAGAATGGTCTTTTCGAGAATATATCACTCCTATGTTCAAAACCCTCCAACAGCTTCCCTCTAACTCTGAGTAAAAGCCATAAACTTAGCAAACTTGGCCACAAATGGATAATCAAGCATCAGTGGAAATGATGACAATAATATATGAAAACATATCAAATGTTTAAAGCCACGAGTTCAAGAAGATAGGGAAGAAAGGATGAAGGAAAGGAAGCAAGCAAGCCAGGGTCACCTTTGGAAGGTACTAGGGAACTACTCCACTAATTTTGAAAACCGGTAAAGGAAAAAAAAAAAAAATCAAGCACTTACCCTGATTTCCCTATGATTTGTACCTCATAGACAGAAAAATGATTCTTTCTGTAGAAGTACGCCAACAGGTAACAAAGGAGGAAAGACAAAATTAGAATATCACCATTTTCAAACCCTAATAAATCAATGGATCTAGGCTATGACCACTGGTGACTGCTGACCCCAGAGAGAGAGGACTGGTCGTTATATGCTTCATGACGCAACACACACGGAGGAGTCTTACTAAAAAAGTCACACCCCCAGCATAACAGCCAACCTCTCCATCACAACATCGACATACAGGAAATGTAGGGACAAAGGAGTATGTGCAACAATATCACGGAGATGTGATCAGTAAAAGTTAGACTGCGAAACACAGCCCTGCTAGCAATGACCTGTTTTCTTCACCAAAATTTTTCAAAGTGGGGAAATAAAAGAGATAGAGGGAGAACCTAAAGACTAAAAAAGACCTAAGAAAAATATCAACTAATTGTAATATGTGAAGTTCTGGGGTCCTGATGCCAAACAAACTGTAAATCAAACACATAATCAAACATTTAAAACATGGGGTATACACACACCCATGTGTGTGTATATCCTCCCAAATCCCAGAATTTATTTATAAAAAACTGTGTGTTTATTCTTACATGTTTAAACTTCAGTCACCTTCAAAGTACTCTCCATTTGATGCAATATATCTATCGAGATTTTTTTTCCACTGCTCCAAACACTTTTTGAACTCATCAATTTTGATGCCTTTTGTGCTTCTGCTCTTTTTTCTTTCACCTCTTCCAAATCAGCAAAATGTTTCCTTGTGAGGACATTTTTCACCCGGAGAAACAAAAATAGTTGCTTGGGGTGAGATCAGGTGAACAGGGAGGGTGGGGCACAGGGGTCATACCGTTTTTGGTAAAAAACTGCTGAACATAGCACTGTGTGGGCCAGTGTGCTTGCAAATCACCCATCATGAAATGAGCAAACACACTGAAAGAGTCTTAAAAAAAATTCACTGAAGCCGAACGCAGCCTCTCACAACAATGCCAGCTGGTACACTGATACAGATGGGTTCAGCCTTGAATATATATAAATATGCATATATATCTATACACAAACACACAGAATATCTGAAAATACTAATCATTATTTTTTAGTATAGGGAGAGGATCACTTTTAATTCCCTATCTTTCATATATATACAAAAATATTCAAAGATAAAATAATGAGTCTAGGCTTTCCTTCAAAATCATCTGGGAGGAAAGTGTAAGATATATTGTATATAAAAGAAAACTGTCTGTGAGTTACTATTTATTAACCCTGGGTGCTGTATAGATAAGAGGTTCATATACTGTTTTCTCTAGTACATGTTCGAAACATTGTCTAATAAGAATCTGAAGAAGAGTTCCTGCCGTGCCTTCAAAGCTCCATGTGATACACACACGCCCACCCTCCCCAGCCTCCTCCCCTGCAAGTCTCGCCCTCACTTCTTGCTGTTTGTTCTTCAGTTACACCAAGCACGTGTCTACCTTAGGGCCTTTGTACTTCCTTCTCCCCCTGTCTAGAGCCCTTTTCCCCAGAGACAGAGTCAAATCTCCTATTTAAAATCGCAAGCCTTCCCCTTCCACGTGTAGTTTTCTTCTCCTCATCCTAATGTGTTTTTTGTCCTCAGCAGCTATCATCATTTGACATATTTTGTATTCACTTTTTTATGGTGTCTCTGCCTCTATGAGAGGAGGCTCCGAGAAGGTAAGTGCATTGTGTAGATCTCCAGCTCCAAGAACGACCCACACAGGTACGCAAAATGTGCTGAAAATTAAATGAATGACCCTCCCTGTATTGCTGATACCACCAACTTAAGAGACCCACCCTCCTTTTCCTTATAATTACAATTATAGCTCTCGGCAATGTTAGGTCGTTAAACAGTGTCACGACAGTGACTTCCAAGAAACTAAAGAATCAGGACACATTCAACTGCCACAGGAAGACCCAGAAATGCCCTGCTGGCTGGAAGGCCCACACAGGGACTGGCTGCGTGGTGCTCATGCACGGGTAGAGGAGGAACTTAGGGTTAAGCGTTTTAGTGGGTGGGGGACGGGGGACACTGGTTCAAAGCACTCTGGTCTGACTGAGAAGACATACACACACGGCTGAAGTTAAACAGGAGGGAAACACCACGGTCACATTAATACTGTTTGCAAAAGTACAGATGGACCTGGAGAAGATTATGCTAAGTGAAATAAGCCAGTCAGAGAAAGACAAATACCAAACAATTTCACTCATATGTGGAATCTAATGAACAAACTGATCTAACAAGCAAAACAGAGATAGACTCAAAGGTGAAGGGCGGGATGACAGCTGCTGGTGGGGGTGAGGGGGTTAGGGGGTGGAGGGATCGAGCTAAAATAACAAAGGACTTATGGACATGGACAACAGTGCAGGGGGAGGGGGGTATAGGAGAGTTAAATGGTAGTGGAAAAAAATACAATAAATTTTTTAAATGGTAAAAAAAAAGGGACAATATGGATTTTGAATAAACCCAGGGGCATGGCTTTAATACCTGGGTCCTTCCAGGTATTCTCTAGAGTAGCGGTTCTCAACCTGGGTTGGCAGTGTCCAGAGACACGCTTGGCTGTCACAAATGGAAGGCGGGGTTGCTGCTACTGGCACCTGGTGGGTAG
Source organism: Mormoops blainvillei (assembly GCA_004026545.1). Classification (NCBI taxonomy): domain Eukaryota; kingdom Metazoa; phylum Chordata; class Mammalia; order Chiroptera; family Mormoopidae; genus Mormoops; species Mormoops blainvillei. Next base: position 137,006 of record PVJD01001184.1, read on the forward strand.
AGGCCAGGGATGTTGCTAAATAGCCTATAATGCACAAGACATCCCCCCACAGCAAAGAATTGTCCAACCCCAAATCTATAGTGCTGCTCTAGAAACCCTGCTTTCAAGACAAGGGTCAATTTCCGCAGGAGCCTCAGCGTCCTTAACCAATTTTAAACATTTTGGTTCTGATTTTATTGCACTCTGCTTAGGAAAATAAGGAGCAGTCTTATTGTTTAATTTCTCATTCCGTATTTCCTCTCTCAGCAATGCTACCAACCTTAGTGTATCTACACGGTTCTTCCTATTTTCAGGGGAAATGGCTTTTTATAGCCAGAGCCCAGAAGTGTCTCTAAGTCACAGAAACCTAATTACCAGGTTCTCCATGGCACACCCAAGCAGCAACCTAGATATGGGATTCTGCAAAGATGACCCAAACTACACACAAAATGAGCTCTGCAGCTGCCCCAAGGCCGTGGTCGAAGGAACGGGCTCCCCAGTCCAGCCAGGTACCTGGGTCTGAGCCACACGGGCAGACAGAATTTAAACATAAAGGTTTGACTTCTCATGTAAAATTCAACAAACAGATCTCTCCAATCCAATATTTTCTCATTTCTTCTCCTTTCTAGATTCACGGCTTCCACAGGAATATACAAAACCCTAAGGCAAGGGTGATAACGAGCAGCACTCTCCCTGAAAGTTCAATGGCTTATACAGTCTTTAAAGGTGTGCCTAGAGGAAGGGGGTTGGGGGAGAGGGAGAAGGACATATATATAATGGTAAGCAGAATAATGACCCCTCTACAAGGGGGCACCCCCCCAAAACCTGAAAGTTCTTTAGTAAAAATTGTGTATTTATTCTTACAAGTTTAAACTACAGTCACCTTCAAAGTATTCTCCATTTGATGTAATACACCTATCAAGATGTTTTTTTCCGTTGCTCAAAACAGTTTTTGAACTCATCGATTTGGATGCCTTTTAGAATTTCTGCTGGTTTTTGTTTCACCTCCTCCATATCCGCAAAATGTTTCCCTTTGAGGGTTTCTTTCATCCAGGGAAACAAACGAAAAAATTGCTCAGAGTGAGATCAGGTGAATAGGGAGGGTGGGACACAGGGGTCAGGCCATTTTTGGTCAAAAACTGAACACTCAGTATGGTGTGGCCAGGTGTACTAGCAAATCACCCATCATGAAATGGGCAAACTCGTTGAAAGAGTCCTCAAAAAAAAAAAAAATTTCACTGAAGCCGAATGCAGCCTCTCACACCACCACCAGCTGGTACACTGATACAAATGGGTTCCTAGAAGAGTCACGTGGCAGGGGAAGCCCGTACTACAAGGGTCTCTCCCTCCAGGGGATAATTCTGGGTATTTTGGGGCCCCCCCTCGTAAAGATGTCATAATCGCTAGAATCTATGAATAGATTACATGGTAAAAGGGACTTCACAGATGTGATTAAATTAAGGGTCTTAAGAGATGTCTGGATTTATCTGTGTGGGTCCAATGAAATCCTTATAAGGAAAAACAGGGAGGCGAGAGAGGTCAATGTCAGAGTGAAGCAAGCAGAGGTCAGAATGATGACGCCACTAGAGGCTACAAAAGGGGAAGAACAGAGTCTCTCCTGGAGCCTCCAGAGAGAACGCAGCCTGTGGCTTTTGCCCCGTCGGATCCATTTCAGACCGCAGACACCCAGAGCTGTATGATAACAAATGTGTGTTGTTTTAAGATACTAAATTTGTGGTTATTTGTCACAGGAGCAATAGGAAACTAATATGTAGATAAACTAATATGAACACTGAATGCTGTGTTAAACAAAAGTCATACCGCAATAGTGATATAACTATTTTGGGAAGTTGGTTAATGCAAAAATGAAGTAGAAGTGGTAGAACAGGAGCTAAATCTTCATGTTCCATAGTAGGAAGTCAGTATATAAGGTACACGACTGATACATTTTTTTAAAAGAGTGACACAAATGTATTATTGTGAGGTATGGAGAACAGCATTCAAATAAAGAGCCCTGACACCCCAAGCAGTTCACTCAGGTGAGCAGCACTGGAGGGGACGGGGGGGGGGGGGGGGGGGGGGGGGGGGGGGGGGGGGGGGGGGGGGAAGCGGGAGGCAGATCTCTCTAGTTTTTCATAAGCCTGATGGCAACTTTTAAAATTATGTATACACATTATCTTGATAAGAACAAAATTAATATTTTTTTAAAATGAGCTGCCAAATACAAGTAATTCCTTGCTGGATGTACTCGTTCGGGCGAAAGCGCTGCCTAATCCCCATGCACTGCTGTCTGCTGCAGAACCAAGACAGGCAGAAGCAGGGCCGAGCGTAAATGAGATTGTTTGAGCCATGGACCAAGCCACGACTGAAGCTGGACCCCTAAAGTTTCCAGTCACGTGAGCCAACAAGTTTCTTTCCTTAGGCAACCTGGGTTGGATATTGTCACTTGTGATACTAAAGATTACCAAGTGATACAATCAGAAAGTTCTGTCAATTGTACAAATAATTTCTTTAATTTAATCACTTCCCTTTCCATAATATAAGAAAGTATCAATAAAACAAGTAAGCAAAATGACAGGACTTTAAGATCTCATTGCAAAATGCACTGCAATAGGAGGAGGACTTACAATGGCCCCAAGCTAGGAGTTACCCAAATGCCCACCTACAGTACAATGGCTAAACATGCTGTGGTATATTTACATAACGGAATGCTACACAGCACCGCGAATAAGTGACCTACAACTACACGTCGGTGTCGGTGAATCTTTCCTACACAGTGTTGAGGAACCTGAACGGAACTATTCTGTGGGGCTGTGAACTAGTGCCACTGGTATGGAAGGCGGTGTGGTGATTCCTCGAAAAGTTAAACGCGTAATCACCACACGACCTAGCAACCAGCTTCTGGGTACACACACAACTTGTAAAAGCAGAGATTTGAACTACTATTTGTACAACCATGTTCATAGCATTATTCACAACAGCCAAAAGGTGGAAGCAGTCAAGGTGCCCATCAATGGATGGATAAACGAATTAAGATATATACAAAAATATAATGATATTCAGCCTTAAAAGGGAAGGGAATTTTTGACATATGCTATAACATGGATCAACCCTGAAGATAATATGTTAAGTAAAATAAAACAGCCGCCAAAGGACAAATACTGTATGACTGCATTTAAATTAGGTATCTAAAGTAGTCAGTTCATAGAGACAAAAAGCAGATTGGTGGTTGCTAAAGCTGGGGGAGTGGGGCAAGGGGAACTAGTGTTTAATGGGTATGGAGTCTCAGTTTGGAAAGACAAAAAAGTTCTGTGGATGTACAGTGGTGATGGCTGGACGACAAAGCAAAGGTACTTATTGCCACAGAACTGTACATTTAAAAATGGTTAAAATGATAAATTCTGTTATTATATTTTTACCACAATCTAAAAAAGAAAAAGAAAGTGTAGCTATCCTATGACTCTACTTACATGGAACTCAAAATCAGGGAAAACTGATCTACACTATTAGAAGTCAGGGTAGTGGTTATGGGGGTGGGTGGAGTGGGGTGGTGTCTGGTTGGTAGTGACAGGAAGAATGAAGGGGACTTCTGAGGTACAAATACTACTGTTTCTTGACCTAGTGCTGGTTATGTGGCTGTGCCCAGTTTGTGAAAATTACTCAAGCTTGTGAAGTTGGGGATTCCTCAAAGTCTCAAGCTGCATCGCTCATAAAAGCAGAGTCTATTTTAAGGTTTTACAGCTTTCTCAGACACTTCTCAAATAAACTCCCTCTTTTTAAAAAGTTATTTATTTATACTCTGCATCACTCCAGGCAAGATCTGAGGCGATACATAAAAACACACACATACAGTGCTCAACAATTATTTGTTTAAGTAACAAATGAAGCAAAGTAAAAAAGTAAATTAAATCAGAACCGGAGAAAATAGAAAATGGAATAAAATAACAAATCCACAGAAAAATAGGAAGCCAAATACACAGAAAACACAGAATCCTAAAGTATATGGGTAAATTGTATGGCACTATGTGGGACCAAAATAATTATTACTTGCCCAAGTTAGTAAGTGATTAAACCAGGATTTTAAATCAGGTTTGCTGAACCGAAATACTTCTTTTTTTCTTTTAAGATTTCATTTATTTATTTATTTTTAGAGAAGGGGGAAGATAGGGGAAAAGAGATGGAGAGAAACAGTGATCGGTTGCCTCTCATGTGCACCCAACTGGGGACTTGGTCCAATCCCTGAGGGTGAATTGAACCAGCGACTTCTCGGTTTGCAGGACGACACCCAAGCCACCGTGCCGCACCAGTCAGGGCCCAAAATACTTCATTCTTTTTATTACAGTACATTACATTTTTCCAGATCATCGAGTATAGACATTGAGTTATTTGACAAAATTATTCCAGGGCACATTCTAGGTAATATACTCAGCCCATTTAATTCACAACAAAACAGATACTCAATAGCACTTTGGAAAACATATCGAATGAGGTACTCATTGAAAAACTCTAAATGTCAAAAATGGCCAACAGACAAAAATATTAAATGAAATGAAACAGGGCTCATGGAAAAGCTTCACAAACTACAAAGCACCCTTTAGAGGTGATAACTGATAAAGAATTCTATTTCTGCACTCAGCAACACCATGGATATCTCCTTCTTCCAACAGATTATCAGGAGCACGGAGTACAGCACCAGCTTCCATTTTTGTCAACTGTTTAATCACTCATGGCTTGACCCATTATCAGCCACCTCATCTTCTTTCAAGAGCTCAACCCACCTTAGCGGAGTTCCTTGTTAGAGAAAGGCCCTCATTAATGGATTATCCTAATAGTGTTTCATTTTTAATATTTTTTAACTTTCAAGTTGTGAATTATGCAACTAAGTTTTTTCACAATTGAAGTTCCATGAGAATTTTATAAACAGATGCCAAATCTCTCCACTTCCAGGGTCCTGGTTGACCACTGACCACGGGATGGTGTCTGTTACACCCTGCCTTCCGTGCGCCAAGAGTAACTGTCCTTCACAGCAGGCTCTCAATCTGAATCCTTAATTTAAGAGGCATCTGCTGTGCGGATTAGGGCTGAGAGTTCTCCCTTTCTCCCTTCAAAGAGAAAAAGGAGAGAAATCAGACAACATTTCTGAGACTAGGGAAGGAAAAGATGTCTTTATTGATCCAGAGCACAGGGTCTTAGGAATCAGTCACAGAAAAGGGTTTCTTTTTTATTTTTATTTTTAGTCTAAGACTAAGAGGGGTCAGGTGAATCAGAATTCTAGAGAAACTACAGCAGCAGATGCGCAAATGAAAGAAAAATCTTACCTTTTAAAAGGGAGAAGGGTAAATTTACAGCAGTTGAAAGAAAGAAGAATTCAGACAACAATCAGTGAATTTTAAACATAAAAGGCCAGATACAATAGTTAAGCTCTTTCAGGGAAGTGTTATCGATAGTTATGGATGGTATGCTGTAAAACCCGAGAAAGACAGTGAGTAAAGAAGGGTACCAGTGTTTACATCACTGAAGGTCTGCATTTTCCTTCTAAAAATGCCCATGTGTCTGAAAATTTTCCTCCCAGTACATGTTACATAATTCCAAGTCAAGCATAGTCTTTAGTTATGAAATACTATGATGACCTAACAATCCATGATAGGTGACCCATACGTGTGTGTTTCTCTGCCGTTGGAAGTAATGGTAACAAAACACCAGGTTTATATGCCTGGGTGCAACGCATGCTGTGGAGACTAGCAGAGTGATGAAAAGCACATCATTTCTTTAGATTGCATGTTTGGTCACTACCATGCCTTCACCACACATTTATTAAATACTATGTGTGAAATACTGGAAACAATAAAAAATTTGTATTTCCTAATTTTATTGTAAAATGTTTTCCTGGCTTAAAATAGAATCTCATGAAAAAGATTTTATTGGTTATATTCCGGAAGAAGGAAGGGAGGGAAAGACGAAGGGAGGGAGGGAGAGAGGGACAAGTTGACTCAAACTTGTTTGCCTTGTCGAACAGTCTTTATATTGATTTTCACCCTCATGTTCCAAGTTCTATTAAACAATAAAAGAGTTAAAACTAAAGACTGGAAAGTCTAATGTTGGCTTTGTGGTCACCATCTCTGCTTGGATTTCAGGCATATTTATGTGAGCAAAAGAGGAAAAAAAGGTCATATCCCTGTTTATTTCCATTAGCCAAGTAAGGCAAAGAGAATTACGTACTTGTCACTGTGTATTTTTTAAAGGTTTTTAAAAAAGAGTATATCCTGTATCATTTCCCCCACAGTTAAAAGCTGCCCGCCAAGTACAAAGAAAAACAAAAAGAGAATGCAGTCCAAAATACAAATATCACATTTTTGTGTGTGCTTTTTCCTGAAAATCCTTCTCCAATTCTCACCTCTTCCAGAAGTAGCTAAATAAAATTATAATCTTTCAATGTAAATATATCACCTTTTCAGGAACACTAGGAATGACTGAAATAAGCAACTCATAAAACATAAAGATCAAGGAGCTTAGCAAGAGTATCAAGTGATCACTGAGCTACACATGAAGATGGGTCACCTGAACACACATAATGCTTTCTATAGAAATATGCTGAAAAACACATCCCAAATTACTGACTTTCTCCTGAGCAGAACCTGAGTAAATTATTAAATTTGTAATATTTGTTTTGACCATTATTATTATCTTCTGTAGAATTTCTTGGGGTAATTTTTGGTTGACTTTTAGTCAAATTTTATTGAAAAGATATATTTCCAAAACTTGACAATAATTAACATTATTAATTTCTACTACTGTACTATGACATTTAACACTTATGTGTCAATTTCACAGACTCCCACCTATCAGCGTTCTTAACCCCATTTTACAAGTCAGGAAGGGGGGTCAGAGAGGTGGTAATTACCTTGTCCGTGGTCACCCAGCTGGGAAAAGAAGAGCAGCTTTAATAGTAAGCTTTGACAATTTATTAAGATTGCTTTCTATAGTCTAATGAAGGATCGATTTCATGAATGATCCTTAAGTACTAGAAGGTGGAGTGGGAAGATATAGTCTCCATTTATAGCATATAGCATTCAATATAGATCCATTCAAATTCTAATTAACTTTATTTTTATTTACTTGACCTAAAACTGATAACACTGCATTCAAACACCTGCTCCCTCTGAAAGGACAAGGGCCTCTTGAACAATATTTTGAGCGTTGCTCTTGCACGTTGGCCGCCAACATGCCATCCAGACTGAGGAAGCCTAGGAAACTTCGGGGCCACATGAACCACGGCCATGGCTGCGCCGGCAAGCACAAGGGGTCCCCGGGAGGCCGGGGTAATGCTGGTGGTTTGTGTCATGACAGGATCAGCTTTAACAACCACCACCCATGTGACTTTGGGAAAGCTGGTATGAGGCATGACCACTTAAAGAGGAACCAGAGCTTCTGCCCCACTGCCAACCTGGATGAACTGCGGCCCTTAGTCCGTGAGCGGACACAGGTAAATGCTGCCAGATGAGGCTGAGACTGGAGCCTCTCCTATCATGACGTGGTGTGATCGGGCTACAGCAAAGTTCCGGGGAAGGGCAAGTCCCCGAAGCAGCCTGCCATAGTGAAGGCAAATTCTTCAGCCGAAGAGCGAAGGAGAAGATGAAGGGTGCTGGTGGGCCCGTGTGCTGGTGGCATGAAGCCACACGGAGCAGAGGTTACTGAATGCTCACAAGTGCCAAAATACGTTTGGTTTTAAGGCCTGTCGAAGAGCATCATTTGTTTGTGAACTAAAAAGTGTGCTTGTAGAGGGTTGGCATCTTACTCATCTCCGAGAACATTCTCTGTCACGTAGTAATTACTCCAAGTTTATTGATCTGAACCCCAACCTTTCCTATTTTCAAAATAAATAATTTTCTTCGTCCTCCAGTAGTACATTTGTTTCTAACTCCCACTATTTCCATTGTCAACCATTTTATCACAATCTTCAATGTTCTTTCCCTTAACATAGATTATTATTTATAAATATTTTATACATTTTAAATTATTCTACTTGTTGTTTTGTTGTTGTTGTTGTTAACAAGTTTATTCCTGGTTAGCACTGTGAGATTTAAATATAAGGATCTATGATTTCAGCTGCTTGAAGAAACCTGTGATGAAACAGAACTGCCCAAATTTTATTTCAAAAATGACTTTTTTCTACTTTACTAAATTAAAATACGGGGTCCAGCAGAAGTAATGCCACTGAGTGTGGTCGGTAGGGCATGTGAATGTCTAGCATGAGATGGACAGCAATGTGAACATTTCACCTAAAATGTCATATGGTGTGCTTGAGTGTGACATTGTTATGTCACAGAATTACATGCTCATGGCTTTGTAATAAAAGATTTCTATGTAATTAAAAAAGGGTGTTATTTGTGGTGGACCCTGTATTTTCTCCAGCTTGCGTATCATTTGCTCAAAGAAGTGTCCCCTGACCTCTCAGTCTAAATTAGACCCACAATTATCCTCACCTGCTCTTTTCCTTCAGAGCATCTACCACAATCAAGATACATTTAAAATAATATGCATTAATATAAATACCTTAAGGACAGAGGTCATGCCTTTTCTGTTTACCATTTTATACTAAATGCTTAATTAGTACAATGCATGCACATGGGAGGCATTCCATAAATACCTGACAAGGCAAAGAGTTTATTAATAATGAACAAAGATTGCTAAAAGTAGAACCACAGGGGGGAAGGCATTAAATTCAACTGGGAGACTATTTCTAGAAGGCTTAGATACCACTCTGGACTCCAGAAACCAGAGTTACTCTGGCCGTCTTGAGAAATGCAAAATGCCCTATTTTACTTAACTCCATCCAAGTCGATGATACAGACGGTATCATCTGTGAATAGCAATAACAATAGTCAAGTCACTGCTTTGGAGAAAAGATCAGCGCTACCTTGAGAGAGAGTGAGGCTGAAGTGCTTTGCCCTGCCCTGGACTGGGGTGAGGATGGGCACAGGCAACAAAAAGGCTTTGGGTATCAGGAGTTAGGAAAGGAGTGTCAAACCATATTATTTTGATAATTCTGTCATCATACCAAAGAACAGAGAACTCAAGAGGAATCTCTAGAGACAGATAGTTTATATGTGGATACCAGTAATGTCTTACCCCCTCCCAGAGAACCTGAAGCCTGGACTCAGATTGCGTACACCTCTTCTCATTCCAGCAGAACTCAGGACTTGAATATGACATGGGTGCCCGAGTCCGCCTTTCCTTTCTGCTCAGCCTACTGGGGTGCTCAGCCTCTGAGCGTGTCTGTGTCCTGGAGGCCACCAGTCTCCTTCATCACCCCACCGCCTTCTTTACAAAGGCAGCACTCAGGAAAAAACGGGACCTGTGACATGTACCTTGTGGATACGAGGGACAGTCACTATGTATGAGAAAACTAGATTCTCAATTTCCCTTAACATCTTGCAGGGAAGAGAAAAGAATTTTCAAAGTCCTCAGATGACATGAGTTAACTAAATAAGTGTTAATGTGTCTTCACCAATTTCAGTCAGTCCTATCTCCTCTCATCATAGGCTATGGCTTCAAACGGTGGGATTCTTAAGACCCAATATTGAGACATAAAAAGTACCCATGATCGCAAATCCAAATTAAAATTTCTTTTCCTCTGGGGCCCAGCCAAGCTTTGGTAACAGGTACATGCTTTAAGGGTTATTCTCTCTCTTACCATAGAACATGCCTTGTAGGATGGGCAAGGGTTATGGCAGAGAAGACTTTTCCTGTGGAAATTTCACTATAATAATTCTTCTAGAAAGAAGAGACTGCAGGGAAATGTGGTGTTGAGTAGCTCAGTGAGTGGGAGGTTAGCTTCCAAAGTCTAGATGGCAAAGTAGAAAGTTTAAAACACTTGAAACCCCTAAGTAATCAGAAAATAGTGTAAGTCCATTCCCTTGTGATTTCCATAAAAGCATAGACTTGAAATTTGATGTGCTTTATGAGAAGAGGCAGAAGAGAGAACGCTTCATACATCTGTCTTTGTGTGCAGATGGATACCGTGTTCCTTTATTTCAGTGTTCCTTTGACAGGTCAGGATCAAGCAGAAACTCGGGTCTGGTCCAGACCCTACAGGGACCATAAAAGTCATTCAGAAAAAAATATATATCCATTTTCCAAAGCCCTACTTCTTCTAGGGCAGAAACAACAATAAAGAATTCAGAGGTGAAAAGAATTAGTACATCATAAAAAAAAGGAAAGAAAAATAAAGTACTCTCGCACTGACTGTCCCTAAGAGAATTTACTCACACACTTAAATTTATGCAGCAAGCTACTAGGAACCTCATAAATACTGGACCCATAATCAAGCTGTAATCATTCATTTTATTTACATTTCATTAGGGGGCACAAAGGTAATGATCTTCAAAAGATTTCCCTGCAGCCCATGAAAAAAGAGGTGGTCACCCTGGAGGAGGGAGGCATAAAAAGGGAATGTCGTTTGTCCCAAAGGCACAGAATTATTTGAAACAATCTGTTTTAAAAGTTACTCTGTGCTTGTGTGCCCTTCCCACTCTTAATTGCACTCTAAATTATTTCTGCTCCACACACGAGGTAAGACCTGTATCTCTCTGACTAAATAATTCAGATGGAACTTGGAGCATTAACATGGGGAACAAACTTCCATGAACTAGAGACTGCAACAGAATTTCCCATACACCTAGAACACGCACCCCATATACTACCACTTGTCATTTACTGTTGGCGAGATCCATGACAACTTTCTCAGCACTTCCCCAGGAATGTGAATGGCTGCACCAAAGGGCAGAGCAGCGATTCACTGAATAAAACATCCGGTGCCGCATCCTGCCTTTGAAGGCTGTCAGCCATACATTTTGAATAACCTGAAATGAAGATCAAAAGGGAATAGAATTCACTTATTTATTTATTTAACCCAAGGCGGTGCATGAGAAGAAAGTAAAATTTAGGATTAAAAAAAATTTTTTTTAATTTAGGCCAACAGCGGTACTTGGTTCATCAGATTCATAAGGCTCAGTAACTGCATCTAAGTCACCAGGCATGACACTGAAGTATGAAATGGAAGCCAAAGCAACACAAAGAATTCAAGAGGAATAACAGCAGACATTCCTTTGCTCATTTTTTCCCTCCTCAGTCACTTTCACCCTGGCCTTCCACAGACACCGGTCCTCCTGTATTCCAGTCATGAGCATCTCCTCAATGTTCCTCAATAATTTCAGTCTGAGAGCGCTTCCTTCCTGTGGGGATTCCCTGGCAGGCGTTCATGTTCCTCCCTCTTTTCTCAAGCACGTTTTAAAGACAGGAAGAACGTGACTGAACTCAAGATGGGAAGGACAGAGAAAGAGAGGCTGTGGCTGCATTATTTTGAAGCTATCCTACCTAACGTGCAGATATTAGTTGGATATAAGCCTTGTAAGCATCTCGCTATACAGATTTAAAAGAACATGGTCGATGGCCCTGGCTGGGTGGCTCAGTTGGTTAGAGCATTTTCCCAATATGCCAAGGTTGAAAATTTGATTTCCAGTCAGGGCACATATAAGAAACAACCAATGAATGCAAAAATAAGTGGGACAACAAATCAATGGGTCTCTCTCTCTCTCTCTCTCGCTCTCTCAAATCAATAACTAAAATTCAAAAAAATAAAAAAAAACATGGTTAAAAAACTAACTGAAACAAAGAAGGTGGTCAAAAAGATTCAAACACTACCTCCTTTGTAAGTTCAATGGCACCATTTCCACATCTGCTATAGCTAGATCACTGAGCCTATGCAAAAGATGATTCAGCTCTAATAAGATTCTTTCTATAGAGTAAAACACAATTACCCAATTGATAAAATAAATATGATCTCGATTTCACAATGACGGAAGATTTTCCCGCCATGGAGAGGCAGCACCTGCTCCTGCCCTCCCTGGGTGGCCTTGGCCTGTCCCACACAAGGCAGCCACAGCACAGGGCCAGGAGCTTGACTGCCTCCACAGGGTTCCGGGATTAGGGCCCGAGAAGCTCTGGATTCTCTGACGACAGCTGTCCGAGCGTAGGTATTAAGTCAGTTTCTGTAGGTTGGAGCTCACCGTCATCTACAGCACAGCTTCCTTGGAGAAACGCGGTCATGGGCTTTAAACAACCAATCTGATTTTGAATTGTTAAAAATGAGCTCCCTTAAAAACCTGAGGTTGTCCAGGAGAAAGCAACTTGGAGGTTTCCTCGTTTGGCTTTTGAAGTCCATGAGACCCTGGGCCAGTGGCTTCGTCTCTGTGAATCTAAGTTTCACTCATTTGTAAAATGGAGGCCAGAACACAGTGCCTAGCAATCAGGAGGATGTCGACAGATGTTCATGTATTCCCTGCCCCAGAGGAAAGTCGAAAAATCTCAGAATAAGGTTGGCAGAATTCTAAGCCAGCCACTAAGTTACAGTATCATATATTCCTCTTCCCCTGTTCACTGTGAAGATGGTGGAATATCACTCTCATATCTGGTTATTAACCAGCTGACTCTGAGCTAATCGAAATGAGATTTCCCTGGGTGGGCCTGACCTAATCAGGTAAACCCTTTAAAAGAAGGTAAAATGCCAGAACTGCTTCTCCTGCCTGCCTCAGAGCTCACGATGTGAGTTTCTTAGTGACTAAGGAGGCGCTAAGAGCTCTGCAATGGTACAAAACTGAATTCTGACAACATGTGAGCTGGGAAAAGAAGGCAGCTGAGCCCTGTTCAGACTTCGGATCTACGGAACTATGAGACAATAAAAATGAGTGTTGTTTTAAGCCATTACATTCACGGTAACTTATTAGATAACAAAAGAAAACCGATACAGAACAGAGCTATAAATTTATGTGTTTCTATAACTGTTGGGGAAAGAGAAATCAGAATAACACAGTAAACACGTACGGGAAGGAGAAAGGAAAATAGAGGAGAGATTTGAGGTGTGTTGTGTCAGACAGTCTGATAGATGCCTTACAAATGTTATCTCTGGTAAAGAAAACAGTTTTATTTAGAAAAAAGTTCTAATGTCTTCTATTATTCTAACACAGAGTTTCAATTTAAAGCCAAATTACCATCCACTGAATAAAAGTTTTCCCTTCACTATCATGATGGAATCTTTTAACTAGCAAAAGGGTATAATCCAAAAGTGGCTTTTAAAGATATTTATTTTAAAAGCATTCAGTGACCTTTGAAACAATTGTACAGAATAAAACTTACTGCTTATCATATAGGCTATTCAGAACCAATTTTCTCTGTTGGTGGGAAAATAAAGATATTATTTTAGAAATCGATGCAACATAATCTGTATGGTGAAACAGAAAGCAATTAGCTGCACCAAAGACATTCTGAATAAAATATAAATTGTGAGCCATTTTTTTAAATAGCAAAATCAGAAAATACCCCCACAATGTTTTAAGAACAGGGATTATACACATTAATTCCAACAAATCCATAAAGCACAAAGTAGGAGGAGGGTTACCAGTGTTTTAAAAAGTCTTGACATCTATGGAAGATATACAATATTAACTTTACAAGAACCCTTGAGATTACTTGAAAACTGAAACTGACTTAGAGAAGACCAGTGAATGCAAAGCATACTTTTGTAACTTCAGTATTATTTTGCAGTTTCTATCATTTATCATGTTCTAACTTTGATTATTAAGAAAAAAGTATAGCCCTGGCCGGGTAGCCCAGTTGGTTAGAGTGTTGTCCTGACACTCCAAGGTTGTGGGTTCAATCCCCCATCAAGGCTCATACGGAAGGTAACCAAAGAAGGCATCAAGGAGTGGAGCAATAGATACACGTTTCTCTCCTCCTCTCTCTCTCCCCCTCCTGCTTCTTCTCTCTTTCTAAAATCAATCAGTTGGTAAAAGAAAAGTATATGCACCAACCTAGCCTCAAAACATTTCAGAATGCTACCACAGGGAAAAGACAGCATATTGTTTTTCTATAAGCCCATATTTTTCAATACTATAATTGACAGCCTATGTTCCAGGAGATACAATGCAAATATTCAAATGAATACTAAAAAGTTTTAAATACTAGTAGTAATAATTTTTGCCTAAAGACAAAACTTGAGAAAGTGAATTCACCAGGCAATTCATTAAACAAATGACCCCGCTGAAATTTGCTACTATCTTAATTTTTTATAAGTGTATTTCAATTGGTACCCTGCGGATTCCACATTAGATAATAACAATGAGAGCTATCTAGGCACCTGAAACTTCCCTGCAGTCGCTGCTTACTTTTTAAAAGCAGTAGCAACTTTAGAAAACAGGGACGGACCTTTAAATACTCCTTAATCTCAGGGTGCGACCCCTGTATTTTCGTGCGCGGTAGCTGCCTGTTCGCCCGTCGGCGCTTCCCCCGCAAAGCCAACAGGCACCTTTGTAGAAACGCTAACCACAGCTTCTGCTCACAAGCGCTTGCTCTGGGCTTGCGCTTGACATGCATTTTCACCTTTAATTCTCTGAAGTAGACACCATTATCAACCTCATTTCACTGGTAATGAAATTAAGACCTACAGGCCTTATTTAACGTGTCCAAGGGTAAGTGGGGTGGTAAGTGCTGACCAGGGCTGGTCAGTCTCCAAAGCCAAAGTAAGCAATTCTTAGGTGAACTATCTTTCATGACATAGTCAGCGTTGATGAGACAGAGGCATGATACTTATCACGATCCTTTACCATGACGGGGAGAAATCGCCGGGAAGTTTGGGTACATACACAGGCCAATAATTGAATGATTTTAGGTCTTCACGTGAACAGCACACTTGCTCGCTCACTCTCTCGCACACAGACACACCCTCGTATTAGCATCCAGAGGGTGATGACCACGAGCTGCATAAAAGCTACCAGCTACTTATTTAGACCTAAATAAATGCTTAACCTGCAAATCAGACAATGGTTATATTTATTAATTTCTTGGCATAAAGTAATCAGACATAATTAAACCACGTCCAAGAAGGAAGTCATGAAGAAACTTAACTGAGAACATAAAAGTATCTCCAAGAGCTTTTGTCCAACAAGCTAAATACAAGGTAATTATAAGATGTATGCACATACAAACATATATATGATGGTCTGGAATGTAGAAAATAATAACTATATTCTTGTGAATGTAATTTAGAATCATGTTGTAAAAGCCATTTTTTATCATATAGTCTTCCAGTATAATTCTCAACATACAAATCCAGATTTTTTTGCTTCAAAATTAAATAGCATATTAATCACAAATGCTTTATATATAGATCTAGAAAATAGATTTGTAATGGATAAGAAAGGTTATATTTTGTATGCAAAAATGTCCAAATTGATAAGAAAAACATAAACTACCCCAGAAACATAATGGGAAACACATGAATAGATATTTCTTTTAAAAGAATATCTACATAGCAAAAATAAAATGGAAAATCTGATAGCATTTTGTTAGTGAATGAAATGTGAATTAGAGCAACAATGAAATATCGCTTTACACATAAATTGGCAAAATATAAACAATGTTAAAATACCTGTTGTTGGAAGGGATATGGAAAAAGGTGATTCTTCTCAAATCATTAGCTAGTAGAAATACATGCGCATGTTATTTCTTTTCTCTGGTTCAGTTGGATATTTTCTATTAACCTGTCTTCCAGGTTACTAATCCTGTTTCCTGCTATATCTAATCGATCCATAGAGTTTTTAATTTCAGATATTGTATTTTTCAGTTATACAATTTACTATTTGCTCTTTTTAAAAAAAAAACAAATTTCAACTTCATGGTGAAATTTTCTAAACTGTCATTTATTTTTCTTTAACATGTCAGTCACATTAGTTTTAAGTCCCTACATTCTAACTTCAATCTCTGGAGCAATATTGTGACTATAATTATGTTGTCTCTCCTTTCTCTTGTCTTTTGGTCATCAGGTCCTGTCTCTCAGTATATCCATAACTTTAGATTATCAGGTGTTGTAATTAAAAACTGAAGAGGCTCTAAATCAGCGTTTCCCCACTCTGCCCATGATGCTTTATATGGGCACTGTACATATATATACACTGTATATCCCTTTAGGTAATGCAGACCTTTGAGGGACCACAAACAATTGTAATATTCAAGAGTTTTCACCCCTGAAGAATCAATTCTTACTCCCTTGGGTGACATGCTACCCCCCACTGAGAATGCATACTCTAAAATGAGGTTTTCTACCAGAGAGAGTCCTTTTACATCTTCTGGGCAGATAGAGCATAAATCACTTTAGTCCATGTGTGGCCTGAGCTGATTCCAGGTTGGTCACAGTTTTGGTGTGACTTAGCACACCTCTGAGTTGTCCCCTCTTCAAGGGTAGAGGTCTTCCAGGGCATTCAACAGAGAGTACAGTGGATCTTTGTCCAACTCCTCTCTAAACTCATGACTTAGAACACAGAAATTAGTAACCTCGTTGTAGGACCCACCAACACAGTGTTCTTCTGATTAGAAGGGATGGGTTCATTAAATTCAGACAATTTATTCATCTCTTGAAGCCATTTTCACTCTCTGGATAGCAAGCAACACAATTTCATATGAATAAGGCACTATGTGACAAAATTACTATGTAACTTTTTTTTTAAAGTTCAGTTATATGGCCCTTTTAATTGTAGTAATCCTTATACTCACAGATGTATTCCATACTAACTGTTTACATTTATCTTAATAAGGTATTACAAACATTCCAGAAACAAACCACCTGTTATGGTCATTATGTAATACTTATTTGATAATAGGGTTAGGTGCAATGTGTCAGTTAAAAATCAGGTAAAATTATTGGGAAAAAGAAAATATATTGTTATTCGTACATGATATAATTTTATATTGAGAAAGTCAAATAGAATCAATTGAAAATTTATTTCATTTAATCTTTATAATAATCCATAATTTGGGTGCCATTATAACCATGTCTATTGCATAGATAAGAAACCGAAGACCAGAGATGTTAAGTAACTTGCACGAGGTCATGTAGCTACTAAGTAGTAAAGCCAGGATTTAAATTTAGGTTGTTACAAATAAGTTCCCATTGATATAATTCATCCCAAATGCATAACCCCTAAATTAACACTTTCTTCTTTTAAGATGGGAATAATAGCAAAAAGACAAGAAATAAAGGAAGTAGTCAAAAGAGTGATGAAGACCGAGGCAAATTACGTAACATCTCTGGGCCTTGGTTTTCACATCAGTTAAATGGAGATGATACAGCGATAACACAGCCTAGCCTAGAATTAAGGACTCTGAGAAAAATGTCTGTGGACCAGCACCTGGCAACGAAGCACAAAGCTGGGACAATGGCTGCAAATATAGCTACAGTGGCATTAGGATTGAGCGTCCCTGAGTACTGACCTGGCAAATTTTGCTGTGGGGTCCCCCAGGACAGAGAGGAAAGAAAGGACAAAACTGGAAAAATGGCTCAGAAAATTGAAAGGAGTTGAGGATGACTAGCATGGAAAAGGGCAGAAGGGCAGAGTCCCTGGATAGCAAGGAGGTTGCAAGGTTCCGATATGACCGGCCTACATAGGCACCTGGGAGATGGTAACTCCTCTTATAAAGAGCTGATAATAATATGAGTACATCAACTGCTGTGCTAATAAAATCACATAGCACCAAAATCTAATTTGAGAAAAGGGGAAGCCTCTTCCCAGATCTTTACTTGTCCACTCTGTGTGTAACATGAATCAAAAGTCAAATGCTTCAGATATTTTTCTTATAGTGCTAGGAATACTGGTAGGAGTCAGCAAACATTTATTGCCAAGCACTATGCAGAGCATTTCTGATGCCCTATGTCAACTGAATCCTCATAATGGTCCTATTTCCATTTTAATGGAGACAAAGTCACATAGCTATGAAGTGAAAGACTGGACTGGAAAACAGCCTTCAGCCTCGCCTAAAAAAAGCGTATGATCTATACACCTTAGCAGGTACTGCTTCGCAATACAGACATTTTGGAAAAATAGCTTCAGAGAAAGCCTGGAATCACCAAGTAAAGGGTGCCACGTTCCCACTCACAGCAGAGGCCCACCAACCTTGACCTCATTAACACTCTGTGGGCCGACATTCTTCCCCACCTGCCCTTGGGATCCCTCCCTGCTGCCGGGTTAGTCTACCTGCAGTAGGTGAGACAGCTCAAAGCAAGGTTTATTTTCAATAAGAAACAACCAAGGCCAAATACAACAGTTATGGACAAATAACTATTTTAGTAAAGAGAATGAAGACAAGGATTAATTAAACCTAGGCTCACTTGCTTTAAGTATAAATATTAAATCAGCCTACGGATAAATCAAGTCACATCCATTAAAGCACTAAAAGTATTGCAATGATGTCAATGTGCCCCCTCATGTAGTCTACGCCAGTGCTCCTCAAACTGGGGTCCAAGAAAGATTCTTAGGGAAATACGAATACTTAATACATTTTTAAAAAGTATTGTTGACATTTCATTGATAGTCTTAAAAAAGTATGAACTGTGTAACGAGTACCCTTTAATTCCAGACTGCTCCGTGATTTCAGTGCCATGTAGCCATTGTCTCCACCACCAAGTTAGCCAAGCATTACTATTTTAACTGCCCCGAGCTAATGAGAAAAGATCAGAGGCCTAAATAATACAGAAAGTGAGGGTCAAACAGTATCAGGGAGCACAAGGGAACATCACTCAGGGCTTTTTATCAGAAAGGCTGGAGAAGAGTAGAGCTTCACATTGCATATGGTAAATATGCCAAGTCCAAAAACAAATGAAGGGGGCAGGTGCTGTAGCAGACAGCAGCATATTCGTATTGCTAACGATAATTTAGTTTCAACAAAGTATCATCATTAATATGTAACAGTAAATTGATATTTCTATTTTAAACATTACTCTTTACAGTTTTGTTATCTTGTTTTAGTTGCTGTGGTAAAACTGTTAAACACAAGCATATATGTGACTGTCTCCTTTGAACATAATTCTCATTAAATTAAACGTGTTAAATTGACATTGTAGATGAGAAAAATTTTTTCTTAAAAAGTTCATACATCATTCAAATTAGAAGAACACCTCTAAATGTGAGGTCTCACACCATGCTGGGTCCCCAAGCACCGAATCCAGGCAGCAGTCCCCGCACCCTGCCTCTCTGCCGCTGCGGGCCTCACACAGGACAGTGTGAGGCCACGATATCGCCACAAGAAGCTTACGATCTAGGCAGAGAGAAAAGGTCCATCTGAGGGAAACAAAATAGTCCTTCTTGGGGTTGTTTTTTTAAGACTTTATTGATTTATTTTTAGAGAGGGGAAGGGGAGAGAGAAGGAGAAAGAGAGAGAGAGACATCGATGTGTGAGAGAAACATCAATCAGTTGTCTCCTGCACGTCCCAACACTGGGGACACGGCCCACAACCCAGGCCTGTACCCTAACTGGAAGTTGAACCAGCAACCTTTCGGTTTGTGGGATGACGTCCAACCCACGGAGCCATACCAGGCAGGGCAAAAATAGTATTTCTTAACTTTCGGTAGTCAAGGAGGTTTTTGAGAATCAGATGAAAGCTATACAGTGCACGCACGCACACACACACACACACACACACACACACACACATGCACAATTTCAGGGAGTCTATAGATTCCAGAAAGCTGTCCACAGGTCCGAGGATGAGAACACCTAAATAATTAGAGAATAAAAATAGTTTATAAGAGGTGAATTATTCTATTTAATTAATAAGTAGAAATGAGGCAATGACATGCAAACAGGAAAAACATAAGTAGGGACCAGAAAATTTAAAAATAACTTGCTAGATCAGTAAAAGAATTAGAAACAACTGTTAATAGGTTTGATGGGGCAATTTTGCTCAAATGCAAGTACAAATACAAATATAATTCCAAATCTCATGATCTCACTTGTAAGGAGTCAAATTACAAAAATAGCTCATCATCATGGAAATGTTTTTATTTATCAGAAATTTTTCTACATAAGAGGGGCATATAAGTACAATGTAGGCAGAGGTGAGTTATCAGCAATCCGAGTGCCTAATTTACTCCAATTATAGATATGGATAGAACCCATGGGTGGTTAAATGTGGTAATAAACGATAGGAAACTTGAGATATGCCAAAGGTTAGTTATATTAGCCTTTGAAAGGTCAAAGACCTCTGGCTTTCCAGTGTCTATGAGTTTCAAAATATAATTCCTGGGTAGGTGAGAATTAAAATATATAACTATCAGATTAGAAACAATTATGAAGAGTAATGTTTACTGGTTGCAGAAGAACCGCTATGTAAAATTTTAAAACCCCCGATGGAATGTTTTGTTGAAATTTATTTATTCGAGTGCACACTCTGAATAAATAAAAGGATTTAATTGCTAAATTTCATGCTTTGTCATAGAGAAAATATCAAATTTCACTCTGCCAAAGATTAATAGAAAAGTCATAATAAAAACTGTGCAAATTATTTACATAACTTAAGCAGGTATCAAAGATTGCAGACATGCTCTGAGGAACAGAACTAATGACCCATGCATAGCTGATTATCAACCCCAATATGGAGAAAACCTTCATCGCCTACTTGATTTATATCACAGCTTTAAGATGAAGGTTTCATCATTTCTGGTCTTAAGTAAGAACCAGCCATGCAGGGAACTTAATTCAAAGTGCAAGCACAATTTTAACACAAGTTTATTTCATCTTCTTTTTTCTCTACTTTTCCCTTTTTATTTTCATGAGAAAACCAACCATGTTACTTCTTGAAATACACAAGCTGTGGGGTGGCCTAGAGTTCTCGGTCCCCTCCACTTCTGAAATCACACCGTCTAACTATAATAAAAGTAATGAAACCAAAGTCTTCTATGGAAAAAAAAATGTTTAATTACAATTTGAATAAGCAAACTAGAGGTTAAAACAAGACACTCATTTCTCAGACTGAGCCCGGCTCTCCCTGCCCAAGAATTCCCAATGAAAAGGCCAATCTCTTATAAAATGGATGAGGTTTGGGCATCTTTACCAGGAAAGGTGACAGGACTTTTCCTGATGAAGACTTCTTATGTATTTATCTCCAGAAACCTCTCAAATAATCCAAAGTGAAGTTTGGCAAACAGACTTATCTATAGAAAGCACTCATTAATTAAGATTTTACGCACGGCAATTCAAAAGGCATCATTAATGGAAGGCGGTCAGCATGTTATACGAGCCTTTCTCACCAGCTAGGTTACTGTTTGAAGACAGCCTCTGTCACCACTCCCGAAAACAGAACGCTGGACACTCACTTCTGTTTGTAGCGTTCCCCTCATTTCCTGAAGATAACGTGGCTTCAGGGCCCTGCCAGCTACTTGAAAGACTGGTGATACCAGCCAATAGGACCACAGGCTGTCAGTATTTCCACAGGGGTTGGAATTGTCACAGGGCAACTATTAGAGTCCTGCATTCGAGACACTGGATGCCGTCCCCTTTTTATAGCCTCTTCATATGTACACACCTTCCTGGCAGCAATGCTACCCTCAGCGTGATCTGGGTATTTGGCTGATGGAGGTCAGTGAGAGTAGGGATAAATGAAATAACTTTCAAGCTTTCTAGGCTGCTGCAGAGGAACGACTAGAAATTAATCACTGAAATCCAATGTGATGCCATGCCCAAGCTCATCTACAAGTGATAACTAATAATAACTTCTTCAGGAATATGTCAAGATAGAATAGAGTTAGTTTGAATAGAGTTAGCTGGGCTCTTTTTTTTTTTTTTTTAATCAACCTGCCACTCTCCCATCCTCTAAAAAAAGGAAAGGAAAGGAAAGAAGACATTTATCCAAAACCAGTGCAGAAATTCCTCTCCCACTACAAAAAATTAGGATCCTGTTAAGCACCAAAGAAGGTGATCATACAATTGATAAAATTAATAGTTTGGAGAAACTAAGGTAATAGGAGTACAGGTTAGACATGAACCTTTAAAATCCCTGGTGAATATTTAAAATGTCATAAAAATAAAATAAAGAAAAACATGCTCAGTGAGAAAATACTATATTTTATATACTTTAAGTATAAATTGACAGTATTAATTGCCTTCGGAATGCCTCAAGCAATGGATATTCTTTAGGGTCTCACAATCACTGTGACTCTAAATGAGACACTGAGAAAATGAGTTTGCCTTATTCGGATAAAATAAGTTCTAAGGAGATGTGTTTCCTCTAAATCTGGACCTCCATGGAAATGTTTGTCTCTAGGGACTAGATGAGAATTCCGAGATGCAGAGAAACATGAATAATTCAAAATGGATCAGGAAAGCTTTGGGATAACCTTTATTTAGCCTCCACAGCTGTGTGGAATGGGTCCCCTCCACAACACCGTATAACCTTAGTTCTGCCACAACACTTTTACAAACCTCTGCTTCTCCTTCCTCACAGACCTGGCATCGTGCGGTCCTGAGGCCGGCTCACTCGCACTTGCTTCCCTGCAATTCACTACGTCCTGTCGGAGAACCCGTTACAAAACGATAGCAAATCCACACATAAAGGCAATTCTCTGCTTGCCTGCTTCACACATTCCTGAAAACGTGTCAGAGTCAAGTATATATTATCAGGGCATTTTTTACTCCTTCGGAGATTAAAAAACTCAAACTTCCTAATTATTCCTCATACACCCCTCACGGATATGCTTCCAATCTGTCCACATCCTTTAATTTTGTTCTTTTCATTCACAATCAACTGTGCTCATCACCGGCCTATGTACAATGAATGTCTGATTGGAGCACATAGTCATCCTTTTTGCAAAGTCAAATAATTTCTCTCCGGTGTCAGCTGCATTAAGTTTATGAGAGCCACACTTCTAACCACTGATATCAGCACATTCTTTTCTGTTTTTCTATTCATCTTTCTGAAACAACGGTGAAAAGCAACGAAGTACTCAAAACAGTGTTGCGCTGCCAAGATGGTGTTGCTACTGAAGCTAAACGTTAGTTGGCAGGAACGGTAATGACTAAAACCATCTCTGTGGCTAGGAAATAGAGTGTTGAATAAATAAGGAATCACTTAAAGGGAACACAGTGTTGGAGTCTTCTCTTCCACCTCTCATAAAAGGTATCTAGGGGAAAGATGTCATGGGGCACAGCAGGCTACTTCCTGAGATCTTAGAAAGAAATTCTCTTTTCTTCATTCTCATTGGACCAGCCTTTGCTTTCTCATATACTGTATACTGCTGTAAAGGGCAGTGATTTGGCTTTCTGAGGGGAGGGTCTCTGGATCAAGTCAGGATTAGGTGTAGCTGCAGCTGCATATATAATTGGTAACTTTAATATACGGCTTAAACGAAATAGCTTATTGTTTCTTATGCAAAACAGGTTCAGAAGCAGGAAGTCTAGGGTTGCCGTGCTGGCTACCAAATCAACAGACTCAAACCACTCCTACCTTTCAGTTTTATCATCCTTAGTAGGTAGTCTACCCTTGCATTCACCTCATGGAACATTATGGCTGCTGGGGCTCTGGCCAACACAAATGCATTCCAAATAAGGAGGCAGTAGAACTAGAAGAGAAAAAGTATCTTCAGCCTCGAGCAACTTCTATCCCTTGAGCAACTTCTGCTTAGATTTTATTGGCCAAAATATTATGCCATCACTATATATAACTGCGAGGGAAGGAGGCTGGTAGTTAATAGTTTTCTACTTAAGCATATTACCACTCTGATAAAAATCAGAGTTTGATCAGTAAAGCAGAAGGGATTATGGATATGACGTATATATACACCTGGATGCTTCTGCCAATGTCTCAGCCAGTTTTAATTCTGGACATCAACCTGTCTCAGGAGAATCCTCAAGACACCTGAAGGTCCATGAAAAAGACACCACTGCCAAGCGAGGTGTTAGCCCCTGCTAGGAGCTGTTGACTGCCTAGTAAAGTGTCAGCCTCCTAGCAGGGAAGCACATTTGCTCAGTGTCCCCCTGCATCTTCCCCACAATGTGCACCCTGGTGTAGGAGTGAGAAAGCTACAACAGCCCTGCAGTCCTGCCCGACTCCACTTCCCCAGCTCATCCCAACAACACACTGGGCTGTGCTCTGAAGGTGCAGCTGTAAGGTTAGGACACCAGGCCACATTCTCAGAGAAATAATGTTATAAACGTGGGGGAGGTTTCCAGGTTTATCCACAAAGCCCTATTTCACACCTAATGTAGTAGAAATAGTATTCATTTGCCATCATCTAAAGTGGAATTGATTGGATTTCAATAGATTAGTCTTTGCTCTAATGAGGTGTGCAAAGAGCCTGGATAGAAGGAAAAAGAAACAGTAGCAAGGAGCAACTCATACTTCTTCCTGGCTTTGTTCTCGAGCAAATGCACCTTCAATTGCTATCTCCCTAAGAAGTAACTTGTCTTATCCCTGTGTTTCTCCACAGTCCTCTCACTCTCTGTCAGCAGGGCTATGGTGCCCATTCAGAGGAAATGAGTGAGAAAAGGGGGAGAAATTCCACAGACCACAGACCACAGTGAGCTCGAGCTGCACAACGCCTGCTGGCGGGTGGACTCTGCCCTGCAGGTTCGAGCAGTGGGATGAGAACGGAGGGGCAGGAGCTACGGATCAGACTGTGCCTCCCCCCAACAGAGGTTGAAGTCCTAACCCCCCAGTTCCTGTGAATGTGACCTTATTTAAAAACAGGGTCTTTGCAGATGACCAAGTTAGAATGAGGTCATTAGGGTAGACCCCACTCCAATATGACGGTGTCCTTGTAAAACGGGGACATTTGGATACAGATGCACACAAGGAAAATGCCATATGGCGACGAAGGCAGAGATCAAGGTGATGCGTATTTAAGCCCAGAAACACCAAAGAGTGCCAGCCGCCCACCAGAAGCTAGGAGAAAGGCTGGAACAGATTCTCCCTCACAGTCCTCATAAGCACCCAACCCTGCGACACCTTGACCTTGGGCTTCTGGCCTCTGAAACTGTGAGACAAGAAATCTCTGTTGTTTAAGCTACTCAGTTTGTGGCACTCTGTTATAGCAGCCCTAGCAAACTAATACATGGGGCGGCAGGACCATCTTCACGCACCTCCCCGGGTCCGGCACCAGGCTTCCTTCCTCTCAAGTGTCCACACCACCTGTGGGACTGCAGTTACTCTCAAGGTCCATCCTTTTCAGCCACTAAAATTTATGTGCTTGGGGCTTCAGTCATACAGGTTCCAGGAGCGGCTCCAGGAATATTCACTGACGGCTGGGGTGAGAGTGAGGAAAAACCACAGGACCTTCCACCTAACAACGATCATCTATGACTATGACCAAGACATTGAGGAGTCAGAAGCTGCTCCATTGGGTACCTATGTTTCTACGTCCATGCAGGTGACAGGACTGCACAGATATGATGCTGCCAAAAGCTTATGTAGAAGCAGAATTATCTGAGTGAAAGAAGAATGAGCAAATGAGTATGTACTGGGAGGCATTGTGATCACTCACCTCTGATGGCTCAACAGGTTCCAGTACCTAAGTGGCTTCTATCTTTCAGTGTCTCTTAAGCATGTTTCTCTGCTTCCATAACACCTCCTTATGTTCTTTCCCTCTCCTAAACTTTTGGACACAGGATCTGCCCAGAAACACTGGAAATGAACGAGGATGTAAACGCTGGTACAGAAAATTAAACCTTTTAGTGTTAAAAGAGAACTAGAGGAAATCTCACTTCAGTGCCTATCTACTCTCTACCTTTTTTTGATTTAAAAAAAGGTTGGAAGGGATAACTTAATGAATACCTGCCTATATATCAACTACTCAATTTGATCGATCAAACGAGCGCTTGTTGGATCCCCTAGCACCCCCTCCCTGGTCTCAGTTCCCCTCTTCCCCCACCAGAGGTAACCTACAATATGAATTTGGCATTTTTAATCTCTCATGCATGCCTTTATGCTTCGACTAGAAAAACAACCCACTTCAAGTGATGGTGCCCCTTGGCTGCAGTCCCATTGGTTACTGTTTTAAAATCCTTTCTATCTCTTTCCTTTATGTCCCTCATCTAGCAAAAGAATAATTATCAGATACACGTATTCATGCCATATATTCATGTATCCATACATGTATTCACGCCATGGGAGTAACTACAAATAGCTTAATTTTATTCCTATCAATTGATATCCATTTTATTCACCTTGTTACTTGCCCCCTTCCTTCCAGGAGAGCTGTGAGGGAAGGAACTCAAGCCAGGCCAAGGAGAAGTGCGCTTGGGGTAGCTATTTCCAGCGCTCCTCCCATCAGACCGCTAAAGGGAGGCCTGCGTCGCTCATACTTAAAATGCTCCTGGACAAACACCCAAAGTACACGAATTAGAATTTAGAATAGCCTTAAACTTAAATTGCACTCCTTTATGTAAAAGACTGGAAAAACACTAAAACATTAATCAGTCCTGAATCTGTCACTGTTATCTGTTTTTATAAAAGACATAAATGCACTATATAAAATAAAAATGCACTAAACTCAAATATGCTAAGTGTAGGACCCAACATTTGCCATCATATTTGCGGCACGGCATAGTCCTTCATAAAAGTTTGAACAACTTAATGGAGAAATTCAATAAGTGTTCAATCAACTAATGGGTGAGTCCATGAATGTGTCGAGCCGTAACGGGAGATATGTGATTTTAAAATGCACAAAACAATACTCTACAAATATTCATGAAACAACTGTTAGATGCCAGGCGTGATTCTAGGCATGGAGGATGCAGCAGGAAACAACACTGCCTGGCCCCAGGGAGCCTCCATCCTGGCAGGACAGCACGCACAAAGACACACTAATGACGTATCCTGAGGCACTCTGGGAAAGCCTCCCTGATCAATAAATCACTCTACAAATCACAATTTGGCTGAGAATGGCTGCGGCGCAGGTTTCTGGGGAAATCTTATAAAGCCCCAAGTGTTAAAGCAAAACAAAGAAAATCTGTTCTATTCCCTAAATGAATATAGCATCTCTTTGTTGAGTACTGGAACCTATTAAAATGTGTTGTTCAGAGTGATTTCCTGCACATAAAAAGTGCAGGCTTCCCTGAACCTAAACAAATATTGCCAACAGCTGTAGAAAAAAATGGTACCATTTGGAATTTTATAAAGTGAATTACTGAACGTAAGGAAATGCCTCAGTGCCCTAAACAACTATATGTGACCATTAGAAACAGTCCAGCACTCATCTCTCCTGGCTGTCTCTGTTTTAAAGATACAGCAGATTCTGTGGGTACGCCGGATACTCAGCTCATATACATCCGGTCATCTCTAGGAAGCATGTGCCAGCCGGGAAGAAAATGCACGCCAAGTATCAATAATCATCGAGGAACAAGGATTTAGAAAACAGCCCGAAAGGAAATATAAAAAAATGCTTGTGAGAGGAGATTATGGATACGACTTTTGTTCTTTATAGTTCTTTATATTTCTACAATGGATATATTCAGGAGAAAATAATTAATGTTTCATGATCTAAGAATTCTCATCGTAAAATAAAATGCAACCCCATTTCTTAAATGCTAAGAGACTGTAATGCTGAAAATACCTAAAGAAAAAAAGCTTTTTAATGCATCAAAAGATACAAGTGTAAGCTCAATTCTCTGCTTTTTAAACTATCTTTTTTTTTAAGTGATAAGATATGGTGTAATTTGAATGCATTTTATTTTCCTGCCTGTGGTTTCTAGTTCTTCTACAATGATCACCTGTGTGATTGACAGAAGTATTATTCAAATTACTATTTTCTACAAAGACCAATTATCCCTGACTTATTATCATACTATAAATTCTGCATTAGTAGTAAAAAAAGAGAGACAGAGAGAGAGGCCATAATAATAGCGATACATATCAGTTTATTTTCCAAAAAGAATTCTTGGGAATGCCTCCAGGTTTGAATTACTTCCCTTTGTGAAAAGACCCGCAGAAGTTCAGAGAGGTCAGAATGTACAAACTCTTCTGAAATTAGCTATTTCAATGAAACACAGGTCCCTGGTGTTTGGTCGCCACTACCCTAACAGCAAAGCACCACTAAATCTCATGAGTCAATGAAAGGAGATGGAACAGAAGGCAAATCGAATGGTGAGGGGGGTTGGTTTTTAAACTTCTATCAGACAGCATACATTGCAGGATATGAGTGTTTCTTGATCATGGAAAAACAACTGAGCCCAGGGCCAGCTACCTCTTTTATGACAGGTTTTTAAAGCTCATCTTAAGATGAGCTTTTTCTTCCTTCTGCTCCAAACCCCATTTCCCAATAATTGGATAGTAGGTTACGAAGCCAGACAACAATTTGCTACAACTCTGAATCCCTCTATCTACAAGGTCAAGTTTCATCAGTCTCCCCCTCGCCCGGAACAACTTCAAATATACGACTGTGTTCTTAGCTTAAGGTCAGTGCTCAGGGTCACAAACATAGGCAGAGAGATTTCTATACCAGGCAACGAAAAAAGCAAGCACCCTGGTACCCTCAACAGAGTCAACAGAGGGCTGAGAGTTGCCCCAACCTTTGGGGTTTCAGGACATGCAGATCTAGGACCACAATAAAAAGAGTCCAAGAATGAGAGGGTAACTGGTCATACGCCACAATTACAGAAAGTACGTGCAACCGTCAGAGCACGGCCCTCACTGGCCAGCTTCCTTTCTTTCCAAGTCAGCTCATCCATCCAACAGCTGGCTAGAGAGATTTTTTTCAGCCTTCATTTTGAAGGCTCCTGTTGCCAACACCTGTCTTGGTTGTCACTGGTTGACCCCTTAAGACGAGAAAGTGAGATTCCCCAATACTAAGGTACCCCAAGAGGACACCTCTTTCTGCCAGGCTTACATTGGGTATGAAAGTCTTCAACTATCTGGCATTTCTTTTAATCAGTTATACTGCGTTGGGGCTCATTTTACAAAGCCATCTGGCTTTGCAGACATCAATGCAAGGACTATGAAAAACCCCACTTTTTTGTGGCCCCACAATGTGCAGCAATGCACTTCAAAGTCTGTTAAGCTCCCGGGGTTCTGGTGTAGAAATAGCTCACTCAGGCTCTTCATTGTTCAGACATCCAAGGAGCTTAACCATCTAGGAGATAAAAGGATTCTTCTGAAGCACCGCGTAAAAGAAAATATTTGTTCATTCGCAGTGTTCCTACAAATGTGATCTCATGCTCCATGGCTGGATGTCTAAGAAGATGAAAATGAAGGGGCCTTAACAGATCTGGTGGAGGCCTGGTCAGATAAATTGGAGGCTGGGAGACATGCGCTGTCCTAAATTGGAGGATGCTGAGGTGCCCTCCGTCCTGTGAATATTCTGCTCATTCTTACAAAATGTTCCACACTTAAAAAGAAATGCTTTGACTTTTTTCCCACTATTGCAGAAATACAACTGCAATTATATTTAAAATATCTTTACTTTTCCACCACATTGACGGGTTCACTTCACTTTTGAAGTTTCTATTCAATACATTTTCATCTCTTTCTAAGAAATAGTAAGCGGGCCCTTAACAAATCCAATACTAGGAGAAGGCACCAATGTATTTTTTTACTTTTCTTTGAGAGTAGTTATTTCACTCATTAGAATTTCAATGGTAGCAACAGTGACAACAGAAAACTCAAGGAGATTCACAATTAAATATTTAGATGTATAAAAATGTTGTGGGGATTAATAACTAGGGGCCAAACTTAATGGTGTCATTTGAAAAAGTCATCCTTTGACATAACAATCGGGAAGTTAAATGCAGCTGGCAGTACATGTCCCCAGCTCACAAAAGGTTTCCCAGAGGAGGCAGCTTTTTCCTCTTTACGGCACAGTGAATACGGATCATTGACTTCTGACCTGGTGGCTGCATCTGAATAAATGAAGCAGTCTCGACACATTTCTAAACGGCCAGAAGACCTGGCAGCCAAGCGACCAAGTGCTTAGGTCACAATTACAGCTGATTCATACGATGAGCCCAGGGAGAGTGAGTCCTCACTCCCAGAGAACTGCATCTTCTCTGGTACACCTGACCACTGGCCGACCGGTTTAAAACCGAAGCATCCGGAAGCCTCGTGCTTGCATGGTATCTCATGTCATCTCAAAGTTTTATTCTATCTCCTACGTGTAGGAGGACATATTCCAGTGGTGGGTCAAGGCAAAATAAAGATGATAAACTGGTGGGATTATACTTTGGGACAATTTTAACATAGCAACAAATGCAGGTTATATTTAACGAGGGTAGCATTTTAACATGAACAAGAAGGTAGGATTAAATTACAGTAATGCTAAGTGAAGTTACATTTTCGCCATTTGTAAGCAAACTTCACAGGTCTTAAACTGATAATAAATGCATAGAAAACATACACCTTGATTCAGCTTTGTTTAATTTTTAGTTGTAAGATTTTTGTTCACCTTTTAAAAGTATCACATATGGTTGTTTTACTTCCATTTGATCTAGATTAAGGACACCTATGAAGTAAGATGGGTTCCAGTTTACCTTCTCTTATTAGGTCTGGAAAAGATATCCCTGGCCTTACAGAACATAATAACAAATCTTTTTGGAGGCAAATCATTGTTTTTTTGGTCAGCACAGTTGTATCACCACCTGCTTAGTATCTTTATGCGAAGCAGAGGGGCCCGGCATGACAGCTGATTCACTGAAATCAATACCTGTGATTATTTTTACCCAATGTTGCTGTTCTGGGCATCTCCCTCCTCATTCCTCAAGTCTTGTGAGCATTATTTTAATTATTCTAATGTTTATATCTTCCTAGTTTAATGCTCCGAGTCCTCTATAGTGACTTTTTGAATACGTGGGAACCCTGCAGCAACTAGTTTTCCTGACTTTGAGAATAATAAAGATAAAAATAAACAATTTTTGTTTATTGCCTGTGGATTCCTATAGTCACTCCAAGCCCAGTCACAGATGGTTGCTTGTGTTTATTTGTTTTATAAAAGCTGAGAGGTTCTCTATCCTAAGTGAAACAATTCTATCCTTCCAGAGTCTTTAATATTGGGCAGCCCTACAGCAAATTAAAGGCTTCAATATTTGACAGTATTATAAAAGAAACATTCCTTTATTATTAATTTTGTGATGCCCTTATTTATTGTTTTTGCTGTGATTTTAAGTTCCTGTGATAGCCTACATATCCTTTAAAAACAATTTCACTTTAAGATCAACACACATACATAATTATATTTAAAATATACTTTATATCTTTTTATATTTATGTTCATCACATCTGTCAGTTTTGATGATGATGAAAACTTGAGTGCAGGAGACACCATTTGAGTTCACCAAAATATAGCTTATTTGGAAATATGATATGCATTTTAGTTAGCACAATTCATTATGTAATTTGTCACCTTTGATATAGCATGATTGATTCTTGGCTTTTGGTAGGCTCAACTTGTTCAGTACCTTATAATTACCGTTTCCTCTGTCACTTAAATTTCCACTACCGGCCACCAGAAGTGCCTTCAAAATGAGAAGTACCTCATTGGTCCTTAATAGCTCAAACTCCACACACCATCGAAAGCATGTTTGTCCTTTAGGGGGGAGAAAAACCCTATTGCAAACCAATAAAACTTTCCTACCTCAATCATGGCATCCAGTTATGTTCTAAAAGAGCCTGATGCCCTTTAATGGAAAGTAATATCAGAGACCAAAACTGGTGTATAGGGAGTACCTATTAGATGGTTTAATACAGGTATGGAATAGTGGCCGGAAGGTAACTGTGTATTACCTTTGTTAGAACAGAGCAGAAAAATTATATTTGGTTTTGATTTAATAAAGATTTTAAGTTCATATAGAAGGTTTAAATTTAACTCAAAACTTACTAAGTCCTTTTTTGTCTTAATGTGAATAATTTGAATTAATTTCCCCCTCTTTTCTAAATGATCATCTTTCACATTTATACACATACCAAAAAAATGCCATAGCAATCCATTTATTTGAATTACAATATTGAAAGTACTGGGAATCTCATTTGTTAAAATGTAATTGTAATCTTTCCAAGTATATCATTCAATAATAATCACAATACATTAATTATTTCACCATTTCATGTTTGTCTATAGAACAAACTAATGATTTTATTTATTTGTTTGTTTGTTTGTTTTCCTATAACCAAGTGAACACTGGTAGAACTACATGGTGATGTCTCTTTGCTTTCATAAGCAAAATACAGACCTCATACATGCTTGTATACCTGTTCACTTGTAAGAAAATATTATGATTATTGCTTATTGTAGACAGTATTAGTGTTTAGCTCAAATATTTCAAACGCTTTTAGAAAAACATAAAGGTATTTATTTCCTTAATATTATAAAACCTAAAGTTTCCAAATTGCAGGGTGGAGGGGACAAAGGGAAGAAAAAAATGGGACAACTATAATAGTATAATCAATAAAATATACAAAAAAAAAAGAATGTCAGTGAACCCAATTAAGTTACTATCACATTAACATGAATTTAAAATGAAAAATTGCCTTTAAGATTCCCCTGAGAAATATTAAATTTTTGGTTCTATCATATTGATTGTTATATTACTTTTTATATTCAAAACATTTAAGAAAAACTCCCCAAATTTAAATTTTAAAATTCAATTTAGGAGAAAAATATGAAAAAGTGAGTGGTTAAAAACAAACATGAAAAGTATGAAAAGAAGACCAGTAAAGGAGAACTTACCAGACACTACAATTCAATAGAAAGCCATTGCATTCAAAATAGAATGGTGTTGGCACAGAAACAGACAGACGCTGATCAGAACAGAGTCCAGAAATGATCCAAATATATACGTGACAAGGGTACCATTTCAGTCCCATGAAAAACAAAATTTCTTGTTATAACTAGGACTTAGGTAACTGGATATCCTTCTGTGGGGGAAATAAAGACTCTGACCTTATATCATAGATAAAATTTAAAAGTGGAGTAATATTTAATGTTTTAAAAATTCTGGAAGAAAACTTAAGAGAATATTTGCATGACCTCGTGATGGACGACACCACCCTGAGCAAAACAGATAAGTAAGAAGCAATTAAAAAAAAAGACAAACATTATATTGAACAATAATAAACAATTTTCATTTGGCAAGAGGCATTATACACATAGACAAGAACTGTAAAGATGTACTTGCACACATACAACAGAGTATTAACATTTCTAAAACACAATAAATAGCTCCTCGAACTGAAGCAAAATAACTACAATAGAGATAAATGAGCAGTGGAAATGAACATGAAATGATGCAAAGAGAAATTCAAATGGACAATAAACATGAGAAAATATACTCAGCATCAATGGTAGTGTAGAAAATGCAAACTAAAGCAAGGATCAAAGATGATAACATTGGCAAGAATTAAAAGGAGTGGCTGCATCCAACGTTGGTGAGAATGTAGGAAATGGGTGCTCTTATGGGCAAATGTGATTTGCTATTATTTTGGGGAAAATAATCTAGAAATAGCTATTAAAATTAAAAATACACATACCGTTTGACCAAGCAATTCCACTTCTGGGAATCTATCCTATAGAAAAAAAAAAAAAAAAAGGACCAGTCTGTCAGGATATAGGTACAAAAGTGTTCATTGCAACATTGTTTGTTGTGGGTTGTGGGGCAGAGGGAAGGAAGGGCTGGTAATAACATGAATGATCACAGTGGAAAAATGGTTAAATGAAATGTAATATATCTGTAATACACAATATCATATAATAATTAAAAAGAGCATAAAGGAAAAAGGAGTCATGGACATGGACAACAGTGTGGTGACCGCAGCGGGGGGAGGGATATAAGGGGACTAAACGGTAATGGAAAAAAATACAATAAAAATAAAAATAATAAAAGAAAAAAATAAAATAAAAAGAATGAGATAAATCTGACTTGGAAGATGGACAGTAAGAAAGACAAATTGAAGTGTGAGGGCTCCAGTTTCATGTGGGCGGAAACACCGTGAGTGGATGTGCTCACATATACCTGAAGTAAGGATGGGAGCATGCACACCCCACGAACAATGGCTCCCTGGAGTTGTGCGTGGACACGGGGGTTGCAAGAGGTGAGGATTATTTAGTTTCCCATAATGTGTCTTTGTGCTGTTTCACTGGTTACTATGAGCACCATATTAATTTCATAATTTAAATATATATTTAAGAAAAAATTATTAGCTTTTATTACTGGGAGTAGAGTGGTAGTATTTCCAAAAATTCATCTTTTGGTAAAACAGTAACTAAACAAATATTCTCTTTTGTGTTTATGGAAGTCACCACAGGGGTCATTTTTGACTGCTTGTCCAGTATCCAGCCCATCTCTTTCCTGTATGTGTATCAGCCATGTGGTTTGGGTGGAAATGACTCCATGCCATTCCC
Source organism: Mormoops blainvillei (assembly GCA_004026545.1). Lineage (NCBI taxonomy): Eukaryota > Metazoa > Chordata > Mammalia > Chiroptera > Mormoopidae > Mormoops > Mormoops blainvillei. Next base: position 171,187 of record PVJD01001184.1, read on the forward strand.
AGGAACTCCTGAATAATCTAAGTTGGTCCTGTCCACAGAAATATAAGTTGGAACCACTTACATAATTTGAAATTTTCTAGTAGTCACAATAAAAATTCTTTTTCAAAACAACAGGTGAAAGTAATTTTAATAATGTTTTTGTATTCTAACCCAATATATCCAACAATACTATCATTCCTCATGTAACTAATATACAAATTATAGATATTTCCAATTCTATTTTTATATCTCATTTTGGACTAGCTACATTATGAGAGCTCAATAGCCACATGGGGCTGGTGGCTACCATACTGGGCAGCACTGATCTAAGCCCATGAGAATAAATGCTGTAAATGCTGCCATATTGAAAGGCGGACCCATTACTTAACATAGCCCAATCAAAGGGAAATCCATAAAGGTGGGGGGAAGAATCCTCTCCTGAGGGGGATGAACAAGAAAAAAATAACGCTGAAACCTGGGGGCAGCCATCCATGAGCCTGGAAGGAAGTCTGTAGTGTGATGGAGAAACCGGTCCCTTGTGTCAACACTGACCCTCTGGATCAACCACTGTAATAAGCCCGCTCTTTTCAGTTAGATGAGTTGGTAAATTGCCGTCATTTTTCCCCCAGCCACTGTGAGTTAGGCTTTCCATTGCGCTTGCAATAAAAAATATCCTAATTAATAAACTCACCTATGGGCAATGTCATGTCCAAACATTCTTCTGCAGTGAATTAACTCAAACGGTTAACATTTCTATCATTTATTTGTAGTCAAGCCATACTTTTGTTAAACCAGCTTTATTTGATAATATTTTTAGACGTCTTCTGGAAACATGCGCAAAGAAGATTTCTACAAACTAATTACTGATCATCCAAGGTAACGTTCCATGGTCACCACACAAGAGAGTATTTCTCCTCAAGACCACAAAGACATGAGGAGTCAGGGCAATCAATGAGTTCCACTCTCATTCCACCATCTTTTCTGGGCCACCCACTCTGGACCAAGTTTCCCCGCTCTGGCACCACTGACACTCCGGGTAGATAAGTCTTTGTTACTGAGAGGGAGGGTGTTTCCCTGGGCTTCGTAGGATGTTTGACATCACCCCTGGCCTTTGCCTTCTAGATAATAGGAGAAACCACACTATCCAATAGTTGTAACAATTAAAAATGTCTGTGGACATTGTCAAATGTCCCCTGAGGGGGCGTAATCAACTGTGGTTGAGAATCACTGTTCTAGACCAACAATCAGGTCTAAAGTACAATTGACCTTTATTGTTTTATAAGACTCAGTCACTGCCACATTTTTAAAGCCTGATGTCGCCCCTCCCCAACTGTTCTCTGCATCACAACCTCTCTAGACTGTGGTCCTCTTCTCTACTGGGCACAAACGCCTGAGCGTAGACCTGAAGCTTACTTGCTCACACTCTTCCTCTAACCCGCCTTTGCTGAGCCTGAGCTACCCCCTGCAATTTTTCTTTCCAGAAGAAACATGGCTAGTTCCTTCTGACTTCAGCTTGAAATCATTACCTGATCTGCCCACAGAACTACCCACCCAACTGTTTCTCTTGGACTTTTCTGAGGGAGATTTTCTGACCAAGTATTTGCTCATTTACAGTCACTCATTTCTCAACTCACTCTCCCCCGGCTGGGTCACCCATCTCTTCCAGTAACACCTGTGGGGAGACAGTTTTATCCCAGTGTTTCCACACTGTATCAACTCACATTATTCTCACTAATTTACCTCTAAAACTTGAGTTTTATCATACTACTCAAAAACTCTTCACAGTTTCCCAAATTGATCTACGCATCTAATGCAAGTCCAATAAAAATCTCAACAGACTTCTTTTGTAGAAACTGACAAAATGATTCCAAAATCATAAACATAGTACAGCTGAAAAAGAACTTTGGAAAAAAAAATAAACAAAGTTGGAGAACCAACACTGTTATCTAAACTTACCATAAAGCTTTAATAATAATCAAAACAGTGTGGTATTGATGTGAAGATGGATGAATAAGCCAATGGAACAGAAAAGAAATTCTGTAGACACATAAATATATGGACAACTATTTTCAAAGAAGGTACAAAGTAATGGAGTGGAGAAAGGGTAGTCTGTCCCATAAATGATGCTGGAATAAATAAGTAACTATACATGAGAACATGAACTTCAATCCATGCTTCACCCCATAGGCAAAATTAACCAAAATGAGTCCTAGGCCTAACTGTAAAATTGAACACTATAAATCTTCTGGGGAAAAAAATAGGAGATAAATTAGACTTCATCAAAATGTAAAACTTTTGCTCTTCAACACATGCTGTAGAGACACTGAAAATATAAGCCACAAGCTGGGAGAAAATTTACCAATCATGTATAGCAGTTTTATTTATAATAAACCTATAAGCGATTCAAATGCCCATCAGCAAGTGAATGGATAATCAAACTATGGTGTATCCACTTAATATTACTTAAAAAGTAACAAACTATCAACACATGCTGCAACACAGATTAATCTCAAAATAACTCTGCTGAGTGAAATAAACCAGATTCCCAAAAAAGTACAAACAGTATCATTTCATTTATTTAAAATTTTAGAAAGTTCAAACTGATCTTTAGGTTTGGAAAGTGTAAGTAACTGAATGGGCATGTGAGGGAAGAGGGAGCGATTGATTATAAATTAACTGGTAAGAGGAAACTTCTGGGGAAGTTGGACATTTCATTACCTTAATTGTGGTGGTAGTTTCACAGGTATATATGTATGTCAAAATTTATAAAGTTGTATACTTTAAGTGCAATTTACTGTATGCCGATTATGCTTCAGTAAAACTGTTTTTTTAAAGAAGGGTGGGGGGAAGTGTTGATAGCAGTTGGGGGAACATTAACTTCTAGGCCCTGGAGAGTTCTGCGCCCCCTGGGACAGCTGAAATTGGTTCGTGCTACATGGAATTTCATGAAAGGATGCTGTTCCACATTTTGTTTGTTTGGTTTGTTGTTTTAAATTCTGCTTTGAGTTAACACATATAGAATTCACAATTCCTAGGTATTTAACATAATACAGCCTAGGCGATAATTAAATTGTAGATAAAAGGTGCATATTGGGCAGGGAGAAGATAAGATAGAGCCTTGAGAAGTACCAATTTCAACCCTCTTTGCTTTAATTCCCCTCTTAACTATCTCCCAAGACAACCACCACTGTCACCATCCCTACCGTGACCTCAGAGATGCTCTCTGGCCAACATCTATCAGAAAAAAATATTAGATTAGAGCCAAGTGGCCTGAATTCTCAAAGATTATAATTAACATGCTTTTAACCAGATGTTTGATGACAAAAGATGTCCCTGTGATTCTATCAGGATCAAGCACATTTACATACAAATTGGTAATACCTTGGAATCCCACCTAAAAAAAAAAAAAGCCACCATTGTTCCCCTAACACATGAAACCTGCATACTGATCTATTAATTTCATTTCAGTATAATGTCAAGTGCATTTTTAACGTATACTCCGTTGCTTCCAAGTGCTTCTTTAATCCACAAGGTCTGGTTTTAGCATTTAAACTAATTTACCCTAGACATATAAAACCTGCTTGTTCTCCCAGATAATTGATTCTTCATTTGTTAAGCTTCTAAACATGATGCTTTATACCCTGAAATACAAAACCCCTGGTGAACTCACTCGGGTGCCCCATGCAGGGCAAATACAGTTTAGTGCCTCAGCAGAGAGGCCAAGGGGAGCTGAGAAAGGGGGCAGAAGGCGCCTTCCCTTGGCCCTCCTGCCAGCCCCGGGGAAGGTCCCTACTGTCCTCTGCAGTAAACATTATCATTTGTTCCACAGCAGCTACACGAGGATGTCACATGGTGCCAACTCCTCAAAGCAAATAAGCACCTCAGCTTTCAAAAAATAAAAATAAATCCCAGAGATAAACTCGGCCTCAAAGCAGACCTCCCTGAGTCAAAGCACATACCGCCACCGCCAATAACTACAAAAGGCTGCACTGGAAAATCAGGATTTAGCAAGGGTTCTGCACTCAGTGCCAGTGTCACTGTAAGGTTAATCCTACTGGTCTCTATGACACGACAAAAGTTAGCCATCATTTTTCCTGCACAGTGGAGAGCACGAAGCATAAGCCAAGTTAATATTTACTTAATAGGGTAAGAACACCTTCACATAACGCCTACCAAATATGCAAATATTTCTTGAAAGAAGAATTTATAGTTCTAAGATACAGGCCTTTAAAAACCTTTCCCTCAATGGAATATGCATATTTGAATTTCTTATCACCAGGATAGTCGCTTCTTAACAGTAAAATTCATCCTTCTGTGCTAGGGCAAATTGATGCCACCCATTTCCCCATGCATATAAAATTCATAAAATATACTTAATAAAACTTTGTCTTCTCGTGCATTTGTGTTTACAGAATTACCTGCCTAAAGTTCCTTATGGTTCTAGCCAAACTTACCCGGGTGCTGTGTGAGGTGAGGTGGACCCTGGAAGGCGCCTGGGAAGAGAAGTGTACACAGTTCCTGGCATGTGCTATGGGGACGCCTTACGTACCAAGATATAAGCAAGTGTCTTCGGCCTCATTCTGGAAGTGGTGACTTTATATAACAACATGGTAAAAGACAATGCATGTAAATGGCATTGATGCGATTCAGGTGAAAGAAAGGGCCCACCCAAACTCTCAGAGTGAAGCCCCTACTGCAGAAAAGCAGAGAAGGGAACCCTAAAATAACTTTACCCCAGCCGTCTAGGTCTGACAGTGGGCTGCCACAGAGTAAAAGCAGGGAGCTGAATTCTCAGGAACGGGAGTGGTAGAGAGTGTAAGAAGAAACACCAAGACACAGCAGGCTCTTCCAGAAACCACCCACTTCCCCAACGTCATCGGCCACAGATGGTCCGGGTGCCCACAGCGCAGTGGGGTAAAGAGGGCAACGCAGAACTTAGCTGCTCTGCTCGTGTGTCTCATCGGATAATGCACACATTTGGGGACTTCCAGTCACAGCAGCTGGGACAGCCACTCCCTACCAGTGTGTTTGTCGCAAGTTTCTATCTGTCTGAGCAAACTTAGCATCCTGGCGGTGCCGGTGTGAGACACAGAGTTCTTCCCTTTGGTTTCTGTTTTAAGTGTGTACACTCTTAAGAAGAGGTTGAGGCCACATTGTTCAAAATGTTCAAAGAAACCATGACAAGCTTAGTGAAGTTAAGCGCACTCGGTAAAGCATACCCTTGTTTCTGGTCCACACTGCGGATGTCTAGGCTAAAATTCCTAGACATGCTCGCAAATTTTCTCTTTCTAACAAAATAGACTTGCCCTTGAGAAGCAAAGGTTGCTTTCCAGTTCCTGGTGGGTAGAAGCCCTAAATTCCTGGTCATAGTTCATGGTCAAGGAACTAAGCACAAGCAAATCTCAAACCCTCTGAACTGTGAGTTCCTCACTTATCAGGCAAATGTATGTTTCATCAGATTTCTTCCAGCTTTGAAATCTTATGATTCAAATTTTCTGTACGGGCATCTCTAAAATCCTATTTCATTTTCCTTGCTACCTGTCTGTCCCAAAACACAATTTCCAGTGACCTGTCTACTGGGCTGAGGAGGATGGGAAGGCCTAAAGTGATGAATTATTCTGGAAGAGGGGCCACGGAGCACAGCCTGATCTCTCACAGCCTGAGGACATAGAGCCAGAACCAGTGCTGACCACGGAGGGATACAAGTCAATCTACCCAAGAACATGGGTTCAACTGACCTCTTGAACATTGCTCCACTGACAGAAGGTTTGGTAAACACACAGCCCCCCAGAAAATGCAGCTCAAGTGATCTGGCTTTTAAGGGAATTTCCTCAGCCTACTCTGCCATCTTCTTCCTAACTCTACAGGACGAAAAGAAGTGACTGAGGGGAAGCTTAATTCCCAGTACACTTTATTTAACAAAACACAATATGTTTTCTTTGCACGCCAAGCGCTGTTAGAAACACTTTACGAATATTAACTTATATTAATCCTCGAAACACTCCAGGACAGAACAGTATTACCATTTTACAGATGAAAAAACTAAGACACATAGAGGTTAAATAACTTTCTGAAGGTCACACAGCTGATAGATGAGAGATACATGATTGGAACCAGCAGTGTGGCTACTGTGTCCCTGCTTCGCAGTGCTGAATGAGCAACCCGGGGACAGGCCTTTCTTGAGACAGCGCAGGCATCTGCCTGCTTCAGCGAGCCACCCCGCACAAGCCGCGCTGAAAAGGACTGCTCTCTAAAAATTCTCCCCAAATTCCTGTTTGACTCAGGTTTGCTAAAAAGTTATTCTAGTAAATAAGAAATAGAGAACTTCCCTCCTGCCTTTACACATTGAGAAGCCCACTTTGTTTCCACACAAACGGTAAAACTCTTAACTGGCGGTGGCATTTTGGATTCACCTTGAGAATTGGTTGAAAGTCCACAAGCCTCTGGCTTCCCTTGCCTCTGCCCCGCCCCCCGCAAACACACAGAGATTCTGCTTTGCACTCCCAAGTGTGTTTGGAAATGCACATGTAGTCTGATAAAGTTCCCTAGGTGATCAAACCCCTCTTCCCCCGGAGCAAAACTAAGGTCTTCCCACAATTGTCAAAGGTGTGATCAACCCTACATTGTTTCCACCTCCCAGGTCTCCTCCCCTGCTCACTTCACAGAAGATGAATGCAGGCCTGATGAGGGATCCAGCAAATACATTCCAAACACCACACTGCCTGCTCGATGAATATATAAATGCAATTGACATTCTTTCACAGTCTGAAATCCTCTCTTTACTCTCAGGATATATTACACCATTCTCTTTTTATATAAACATGCCACTTTAAATGCTAATTCAGATGCAATACTCAATTTTTTCCTTGTGTTTTCTTTTTCTGTGTTTCTAACATTCAAAATGACATTGGACTTCCATTTGGCTTCGACATTAGACGTGTTGAATTCTTGCTTCAATATTTGTGGGGGTGGGAGGAAAGAAAGTATTACGAAGAAAACTAAATTTATTTTAAAACTCATCCAAATATGGTTTACATGGTCTTTATTTTGTTTGAATTAAGCTCTTTCCCTCTCTTTCAGGAAATGCTGCCTTCATCTTGCTGAAAATTTCATAAATCTAACTCAATTCAGTTGTAAAACCAAGGTGATTCCCTCTCCTTGCATTCTGGAAATAGCCTCATTTTATTCAAACTACTTTCCTAAACAGTTCATCAAGGTAGTACATTCTGGCTGAAACACAATTGCCCTGAATGCCTTCTTTTTAAAAAATACACAAACTTATGTATGTCAATTACATCAACCCAAGCTTATTCCGTTAGTTACATATAAAGGTCACTTCCTGTCTTGTGTCAAAATGAGGAATTCCAACCTAAGAAACACCCTAATCCACTGTAGTCCATTCAATATATCCAGAGTAAGACGAACTCTCTTCTAAATCCAGCAGGCCCAGCTCCACCCAGAAGCTCCTGGTAACCACAAGTTCCTTCGCCTCTGTTGTCCCAACCACTCTTGGACAAAAGCCTCTCCCTCCGCGGCTCACGCTCATCTTCCATCCCAGCCTGACCACCCTTTCCTGCCCCTGCCCAAGAAAGACAAAATTAGAAAGAAGTGAAATAAGCTTATCACTCTCTTCACACATTTCTGAAGTTATATATGTTAATTTATAAATGGTTCTCAACAGCTGCTCCCCTTTCTGGAGGCCATGTCTCTCACTGGTCCCCCAGATGCATCCCTTTAATGATGGTCTTCTGCCATGCTAAAGGCGGCTCTGTGACACCTGCCCAAAGGTATGCGTGTTTCAGTGGGACAGTGAAGAGAACACATCTTTAAGATGCAAGTGAATGAATTTCTAGTACTGGGATGTCTGGCACGGTGTTTAAGATGCCTGCCTTCTTTGTGGATAGGGAGGTGAACTGCCCGGCAGACCTGAATATATGGTATGCCGGCACACCCCTACCGCACTGATCCCGTGGCCGGCCCTACTAGACCCCAATCACGTTCAGAATAATAATGAAAGGAAAGGGTGAAGGAGAAGGAGACCAACTCCATAGAGAGACATAGTTACTAGATACTAGTACTCTTGCTAGCGCAATAAATTAAATAAGCCAGGAGGATTCCTAAATTACGTCTTAGTAATTTCAATACATCCAGCAATTCCTCGGCATGCAAAGATACTTTCCCAGGACTTCTGTGTACCCAAATTGTTGCTTCTGCTTTGGGTGTCTGCCACTGGGTACCCCTTTAAACTGGGTATGGCCAAAAAACAAAGTCAAGAAACAGACCAAGCATCAGTCATTGTTTCTACTAAAATAAAGAGACAGTTGCAGAGAGACGTACGGATCCCAGACCTACAGGGCCCCATGGACCAGCGCCCTCACGCTCATGGCTGAAAGATGCAGAAGAAAGGCCAGTCTAAGTAGCAACGGGGATTTACTTGCTAAGAACAGATAGTGCAAGTTTCCTTCTCTGTGCAGAGAAATCTGAAAGATCATTAAAAAGCAAGACTGAAGGAGGCAAGGGAGCTGGCCCCAGCCAATTTCCTGCTTTCTCTCTCCAGGCAGTCCTAAGAAAAGAGAAGTCCCCTCTGTCCTGGAGAGCTGTTTATTTGGGCAAGGGACAAAACACAAAGGGGTCCTTTGTAAATGAATGGTAGCGGCCAGGGACACCATAGTTTTGCTCCTAACCACCCATTAATTCACACCTTAGGCTTTTATCCTTTTTCCACTTTCCCTGCCTGAAAACAAACACCTCCCAGAGAATTTTTCCACTTAAAACATCATTTCAGGACCCAAGTTCTAAATATGAGACAGACTAGATAAGGGACCCAAAACCCTATTGGCGCCTTCATAAATATGAACAGCTCAGAGATTTGCTCTCAAGAGAAAAATCAAAAGAATGCCAAGAGAGTAGACGTGTCGCACAGTGAGTTTAAAGCGAGAAGGCCTGAGCTGCGCAGCAGCAGATACTGTGATCGGAACTAGAGAGGAAAAGCACGCAGTCCGCTCTGCGGGAAGGTCCCAGGCTCGCGGGGGAGGCAGGCTTGTAAATAATCTACAAACGTCTACGCTGTGTACTCACTCTATTGGCCACCTTGCGGAAAACAAAGAATCGTTACAGTCATTTCTCTTAAAAGGCTAAAAATTCAAAACGGCAAATCTAGGTCTGCAGCTAAACGCCATGCTGTACCATGGTACATACTGGCCTATCACTTGCCTCATTTCCTCCACCTCCAGGTTGAGTCAGTCCATCAGGAAGCACTTCAAGGGTTCCGAAATTTATCACCATAAATTTCCCTATGATTTTGCCACTAACCAGCAGGTACGTGCCACAGCAGCTATTCCAATTATTGTAAAATTATTCTCCAAGTTTATTTTAAGTCTCCAAAAATATTTGGTTAAAACAGTCAGATTCTCCTTTCATATCATTACTGAGCATTTTAAATACAAAAGGTAGAGGGCAGATTATAAATGCCCATGAACATACCACCACATTCATGATGTACATGAAATTTCCTGTTGGGTTTTCTCAAACTCCATTTCTTTCATTCCCTCCATGAATGAGTAAGTTTTACTGTATAATTGCTTCCCATGAATGTTTTTATACTTTTACTATAAATGATTGTATTCAGAAATAATACTGTTGGCGGTAAGAATAGCACCAGGTGTTAGACTGGCGGAGTCAGCCCAGACCTTGGGTCAGCAACCTTGGTACTTGAGTTCTGGCTAGGGAAGAATTCAGAGAAAAGACTCAGACTATAAGAGAAAGTTTATTTTGAATGTCACAGACGTAGAAGAAGTGAGTGGTAGAAGAAACGGGCTCAGGAAACAAGTTACAGTGGCCAAAGAAGGAGTCAGCCCTTAGAGCTTAGGCGAGAGAGAGAGAGAGAAAGAGAGAGAGAGAGAGCAGGGTAAAGGTATCATGTGGAGGAGCTGGGAGAAGAAGGGGACAGGAAAGGTGTAGGCATGCTCCCTGGGTCCTCTGTCCTAACAGCCTTTGAGGTTAGAGCATTTAGGCGAGGTCGCAGGGGAGGATCTCAATAGCGTATTCATCAGCTTTCCAGGTGTATCCTTTAAGGGGCGTGGTCTTCACTGATTGGTCGGTGCCAGGGCAGGGGGGTCATTAGTCAATGCAGCTGGTCCTGATGGCAGCCATGATGTTGCATGTCTGGTTTTGCTACTGTTCTGGGCCTGGAACTGAAACACAACTGAGGCCTGGATGTATTCGATGGGGGTCAGAATCTCATTGTCCTGGGGGCTTAATGCTCAAAGGTTATTCTCCAGCCCCTCTGTTTGTTCCACGCTAAGGGGGGTCTGACTCAATGACTAGCAACACGCCAGGAGAGGAAAGGTCAGGAAAGTCCAAACCATGACCCACATGATCAGCGATATGGGAGGTCGGGGGTCTAAACGAAATGACCAGAGATACGCTAGGGGAGGGAAGGTTACCCTGAGGGCGAGGTCCTTGTTTCCCCAGATTTGCCCATTGCTAGGCACCTGAGGCTTTCTGTCCTGGTGACCTTCTGTTCCTGGCCCGTCATCCTTGCTCTGCTCATGTCTAACTGCCTCCCACAACATAATACCTTGCTTGGCATATTTTTAAATTTTACAATGTAAATATCATCTTATACCTAGAATATGCTTTTAACTCTGCTCGGCATTCTATTTTTGATAGTTACATATACTCTCATAATGAGTATACTTTTGTTGATATACTCTTGTTCATTCATTCTACCTGCTGTATAGTATTTCATTGTATAACTATATCACAGTTTATTCATCGATTTTGATGGGTAGCTGAGAGAAAGGGCAGCAGAGAGTATAGCAACTTCAGTTCCATTAAAAAAAAGAGAGGAAAAGTATTGAAAGGATCTGGAATCAAGAGCCTTGGCAAATGGCTAAATTCCTCTTCAAAAGGAAGAAGAGGACTAGTTCAAACCCAGCTACCCAGGGAGACAGAACAGAGGCGGAGTCTGGGGCCTTGGAGCTGGTAATGGGCTGGAAAGCATCTGGAAAACTGATCTGGGGTCACTTGCTTTTTTAGTAACATCTTGTCTGGAAAGCAATTCCAATGACTTCTCTCGTCTGTTACCCTTTGCACCATAAAAAAAAAAAAAAAAGTTCAAACTCATTGCCTGTGCAACCCTTGAGGTCATATATGAAACAAGACTTCAAGTTAGTTCTTGAGCAAATGATCAAAAATTATAAATTAGTGGGCACCTGAATTACTTTTTTCCTAAACAGAATATGGTTTGCTTTTGTATGCTTTTAATTAGTAATAAAAAGAAAAGCCTATTTTCTGTGTTCTTTTCTTTGTGAAAGCTTTAAAATATATAAATATTATGTTTCTGTATGATTCCCAATATAAAATTATCTTTAAGCTTATTTAAAATAATACTAAATGTTTTTAATCTGAAAAATTCATGTGTCTCAATTATGTAAATGCATTTTTAAAATATAATCTTTCAAAACATACACGTTAGAAGCAGCAGTACAACAAAATAGGTGCCTCTTGGAAGGGCACCTCCTTTCCGAAGGTGCACAGCCTCTGACAAGTTCAATCCCAACACTATGAAACCACAGGCCGAGTGGGATACATCACACCAGGCAGTAGCTCACTGTTAACATGGAAAAATGATTCAACAGAATATCAGGATCAAATCCTCAATCTTTCTGGGAGAGGGTACTGAGAGATCTGAAAGCATATATGCAGTAAATAAACTGAGGAAGTGTCAGCAGGTTTAATAATCAGGTAGCATTTTGTTGGCTAGCATCAATACCTAATAAAGTCACACTTGTGCCCTTCTTCATTCAGTTTGTATTAAAAATCATTCTAGCATTTATTTTTAAAAGTATTTTCTTTTTCTCAAAGTCATAAAAGAAGCTTGCATGAGGAGAGTAATCACTGGCGTCTGTATGGCGGTCACGGGAAATGCTGAGCGGTGGTTAAGTCCCAGAGCATCTATATCATGCATCATTAATTCTTTAGGGAATATTTGCATTTAATAGAAAATACAAAATAGCATGCTTATTTTTGGTTTGCTTCACTCAGAAGTATTAAATTTTCTGATAAAAAAAGTGTAGATTTCTGTTGACATGTATACTATGCTTTATTCCCATCATCTGATTTTATTAGGAAAACATTTTAAATGGTTTAAATGTAATTCTAACTTTCTCTTACTGAGTATTCAAAGCATGGACTCCAAACAAACTTAGGCCATCATTCTTTTTATTTTTTTAATTAAGGCTTCATACTCTCAAGTAGAGAAATTTAAACATTTTCTTTATATTCCCCCCATCAACTTGTGACTATCAGTTAATATTAACACAATTGAGACTTTCACAAATACAAAAGCAGATTTGGCCCTTAAATAGATATGGGGAATCTAATTCGCTAATTAACATTATTACCTTAATAATTTATAGAAAACATACTAATTCAAAAACAGGAAAAAAAGGGGTCTGTTATAAAAGCTAAAAGGAAGATTTGACTGAAGTTTTAAAGTTTTCAAATAAAGTAAAAAAGGACAAACTTAGTATGCTTTAAACATTAAATAAAAATACAAGGAAAAAGATTTTTTCTATAAAATTTCATATAGTTTTATTTTTCTTGTTTCTTATTTCATGACGGGAAATATCAAAAAGTTTAAAATTTTCCAAGCCTAGGCAAAAGAGTCCTAATCAAGATTCAGAAGGGGGTAAATATTTTATTCTAAGGGCATTTCTTTGGCAAATTATTAAGCCATTAATGTCTAGTACACAGATATATAAACTGAGGAGGGCTAATGAAAATTTATCTAGGAACATTTTCCAAAATAATAATTATGTGGTGTCCTTCCAGGAGTCTAAATTTGTAAAAAAGTAGGAACTAAATGGATAGTAATGAAATGTTCATGGTTGATGAAGTTTTGGTTCCCAGATGCAAAGGCTGAAATTTTCCAAAATCTAGCTGATGGAATGAATTTTATCTTCCAACAGTCACCATATATGTTTCTAATTCTAAGAGCTGAGATTGCATTCACTTATCTTAAATATTATACTTGTTTTTAAAATAGGACATTGCCCCATCCAGTCCACTTTTCAACATATATCAAAGACCAAATCCAAATATTTCTAGACCAGCCTTTATGCAATACTCATTGATAACAAATCTACCCTAAATTTAGTTTACTACTGAAGGCAATTAATTTCATTCTGCAACTTGCTAATGAAAAATAACTAAGATTTATGCAGATAAGAGGTTGAAAAGCACTATAAAGTCAAGGTTATAAATCTGCTATTTAAATAGAAGAGCATTACATGGATCAGCTCAGGAACATCTAGTCTAACAGTAGAGAGTTCAGCTGACTCAAAGTCTTCCTTAATTTAAATGCAAACTATTGATATATCATTTACTCTGCAAAAAATCCATAGCATAAAGAACACTCATAGATTTCCAGATTATAATTCTTGATTCAGATCAATTTACACTATCTGCAGGCCAAGTAATGTTTCTGCCTGCTTACAGAGTGGAATTTTTTAATTTAAATTAAGATTTCCCCCAGGAATAACTACTCACACTGGTTTACAATGCCTATAAGGAAGAAAATCCTGGATACTTCCCTCAAGTTATTTTGAAATTATTAATATTTGACATTTATAAATAAATGCACTTTTTGGTTTTCCTAATTTGGTTGATTATCATTAATCTTCCATTTGCTACTAAAAGCCTAACAAGTCAGAAAATAATCACATTAAAAACTGTATGCCCCCCACCCCCCCAAAAATAAAGGAAACACGATTGTGCTACTTACAGACTTCCTCTTCTGGGAAGACTCAGCTCCTTCTGCAAAAGAAAAAACACAGAAGATATATATGAGAACCTACATTAGCCTCAGACTACTAGGACAGTAAATGGATAATGAAAAATGTATTGTCCTTCCATATGCTTAACTTGGCATTTTCTATACTGAACAGATTTTAATGTCACAATTTTATGCTGAATCCCCCCTTATATTGTTCTTTTTATACAATGTGTTTAAGGCCCAAACGCAGTTTACCTAAATTCCAGAGCAGAGAAAGTATCACTCCCCGCAAAGCAATGACAGTAAAATACCGAGTTGAGTTCCACGGTCTTAGCATTGAACATAAGGAAAATCTGAGGAACCAAAGGAGAAAAATCCTTGCAGGATTTTAACTAAATAAAAGGTGAAAGGAACAGGGCAGGTACCTCAGGCCACTTGCCCCAACAGAAACAGACTCATGCTAAACACTGTGCGCACCAAAGATTATACTTTTTTTTTTTTTTCAAATAAAGCAAACAGTTTCCTTCTGGTGTTATTTTTTAAAGCAAACGTGAATTATGAGTTAGAATATTTAAAAATAGGTTAATAAACCTCTAAAAAGGTAACCAAACAGCAACAACAATTAATAGACTGCTTTACAGTTTTTCAAGGGTGCTCTCATGCTTACCTCAGGTTAAGACTATTATCTACCTAACTATACAGGGGCTGTGGAGAAAAAGAAAAGAAAACAGGCAAACAAGTCAAACAAACACAAAGGGATACAAAAGTATCTCCACCCACTAATGAAGTTTTCAAAGCCGGGGTACTCAGGAATGATTACTTGATGACAATAATTAAAAGAATAGGAAGCAATGAGTCACTGGGCTATTTAAACTCAAAAAGAACACACTATGAATTCTAAAGACTCCACTAAATTTGGTTTGTCATTCCATAATTACAATTTATTTTATTTGCCTCCCGGGAGCTCAAGCATTATCTTTTGAAAGGTTTTCCCCACCCTGCTTCAAACTCACCTTTCCTGTCCCCTGTTTTTATGGGCTCCTTCAGTGTCTATCAGGACAGTAGCCTCAACAGATCTTACTTCTCAATAGTGCAATTTACTCCAGCGCAGCTCACAGAAAACGGCCTTGAGCGCAACAGACCACAGGGGAAGATGCTGCTATAGATAGGATGCCTGACTTTTTCACTGACAAACATGTTTTGATACAAAGTTGTAATAATCATATCACCGTTTAACTGCAAGAAGAAACAACCCACAATTTTAGGAACAGACTATCTTTTTCCTTCTCCCAACAGCTTCTTTTTTTCAGGACTGCAGGGTTCCTTGGTGAAACACTTTCTATTTTGTTGTTGTTTTCTTATGCTCTTTTGTTTAATCCTTGATTAGCCCCTAGAAATTACAGTGCTTGCTGAACTTAGCTCCCTGATTCTGAAACATAAACCTTCATTGACTAAAGCCTGTAAGGACAAGTGCAAAGCCTCTAAGTTTTCCTTGGGAACCGAAAGCGAAATGGAAAACCAGTGAGTAATTTTCTATATGTGTATCTTTGGTTATGACAAGCACTGAGGAATTAGTTTTGTATCCAGGTTTATAAAAGAAAAGGGAGATGAACTTCCTAGAAGTAATTGTTCACCGGACAGTTCCTTTTAGAAAAGGATTAGAGATCCACTACACAGCAAGAAGCCCGAGATCCCAGAAACAGAGACTGCTCTGTCCAGCGAGTTGGATCTTCCGAGATTCGGCAGCATAAAAACAGAAGAGGAGGGGTGCCTGACATGTTAATATGAATAACAGAAAAAAGTCAGGCATTACTTCAACTTTATAAGCAAACAGGTCACTCTGTAAGGGAAAAGGTCAAATGAATGATCCCTAAGAGCTGAATCCATCGTGTCTCACCAAATGACTCGACCATACACCAGCCACTCGGCACTGAGAAAACCTGCTGCATCAGCAAGATAAGGGACAACACCAACTCTGTTTTTAATCAGGAATCTCTCCAATAGGTCTAGAATTATGAGTTCTAAACACGAAGAAAGGTTACGGTGTGTAACCCAGCCTTGCCGCTCCATGGGATGGCAGCCCGGGTTCCAAGGAGAGGCGCCGAGGACATTTAATAGGCCACTGTCAACTGACCTGAGGCTTCCATGCTAACCAAGCTGAAGGAACTAATCCACCTGACGGCTTGAATGTCAGGCTCGGGACTGGAAACTCAATTTGGTAGCAAATTGGAATCAGATGTGATGGTAATAAAGTGAGAGAAATGACTGTGCTGTGGCCAAGACCTTGTGAACAGAAGCTGCAAACGGCTGCAAATACCAGGCGGGCGAAGCAATTGCAGACAGAGCAAGGAGTGCTGCTGCCGCCCCGATGCGTGGGGACCACATGCCGATGAGTCAGCGCCTCGCAGAGGTCAGAGCAGCATCAAGGTCTTACTGCCCAAGTCCCCATGTTATGTGGTGTGTGTTCCTTCGTTTTATTTTCTTAATGTCACAATAAAGTCACTGGCACATAATTAGATAAGACATGGTGATGATCCCAGTCACAAACCAAAGTTTGTGCTTATATATTTGAAACGTGTTAAAAATTTAACGTCAGGGAAGAAGTAGTGGACAGAAGGGAAGGGGAGAGAAAAAGGGCATCTGAGCTAAACAATGTGTAACTTAATCACCCCAGGATTAAAGAAATTTGTAAGAATATATTTAAGATTCAAAATGTTAAATCTTCATTTTTATTGGTTACTCAGTGACTTTTATATATTTTTTATAATTGCTGCATGTCATTACTTGCTCGATATTATGATTATCGTGTATTCCTTTTTTCTAAAAGTGCTAACTAGCAAATATATACATAGAAAATCAAGGCCATGCTAATCTTGTCTGAACCTTGCTGGTTTCCTGTGATCCCTAGATAAGACTGAAAACACATCAGGGTTCCTCAAACCCAGGAGAAGAATTTCTGGAGAGTCCAGGAAGAAAAGAGGGCTGTGCCTGCAACAAATGAGCCTGCCTCTTTCCCCCCAGCCAGCCTTAGCCTCCAAGGAAGGAAATACCGTGTGTTAATTCATGATGATGGTAGAGAAAGCTGCAGTGTTTAGTATGTACAAGCTATGTCCCAAATGATATTTTAAAAAAATATTTATACTAATTAATATGTATCTAATACCTGGACAAACACAAAGAGGACAATATGGCTACACATGCCATGTGTGTTTAGGGAATCTTTGAACTATTTTTTTTACTGATGGGTTAGTTCATGATTCAAAGAGAAAGGAGATTTACATATATTATATTACACATAATATACATAGCTACCCCTTGAGAGTGGGCTGGACTTAGTGGCTTCCTTCTAAAGAAGAGAGAAGGGAATGGAGAACATAGTCATTTTTCTGTGGAGAAACCTAACACCGTCTTCGCAAGTGATCAAGGTCAACACCACTGATGAGAAGCCATGCTGACATCCTGTGTCCCCGAAGTGATAGGATGAGAAGGGACTTCACCTCTGTGGTCCTCTCCCTAAAATATCCTTAACTCTGGTGTAATCACGGAAGATCAGGCAAACCCAACTTGAGGTTCAGCCTATGAAACATTTGATCGGTGCACTTTGAAACTGTCAAGGTTGTGACAAACAGGGAACAACAGATCAGATGAGACTTAGGAGACACACGCTAGTGGAAAACCTGGTGATAGCCAAATGAAATCTGTCATTTTGCTAAAAGCAATGTATTGTACCAATGTTATTTTCATAGTTTTGGCCAATGTCTTAGGTTAACATCATGAGAAATTGATGAAAGGGTATATAAAAATTCTCTGAACTGCCTTATAACTTTTCTATAAATCTGAAATTATTCTGAAGTTTAAAAAAAGATATTTCAAAAGAGAAAGAAAAAGAGAGAGGAGGTTACAGAAGTAGTCTAAGTGAGAGAAAATTATGGCTAGAGCCACCAGTGAATACGGTGAGAAGCGGTAAGATCTGAGATATGTTTTTATAGAATTTACAAAAGAGCTGAATATGAAATGTGTGAGAGAAAGCAAAAATAGAGTCAAAAGCTTTGGCCTGAGCAAATGGAGCAGGAGGCAAGAGCAGTTCTGGTTAGACATGTTATAGCACGATGTCTATAAGAATTCCAAAGAGAAATTTCCAACTAGATGGCTGGACTATCAGGAGAGACATCAGGATTACAGATAGACTTTGGAGTCATTATCATACAAGACAGTATGTAGAGCCGTGGGACTGGATGAGATAGAAGGAGAGAGAACATGTAGAGAAAAAAGAAGGGGCACACCTTTCCACAGGGCCATAGGCAAGTCGACATTTAAAATCCAGAAGTAGGGAGAATTGTGCCCATGTTGTTAAATGATACATTGTACTACATAGCAGCTAGGGTTCTTAAAAATAATAGAAACCGAATAAGGCTATCAAGTAAAAACTCTGTTGTGTAGATGTCAGTTATCATATAGGCGACAAGACAGTTGGACAGACAAGGTCAAAAAATGGGAAGGAACCAGACAACTAAACTCCGGAGAAGATAGCCACACCTGGGAGACAGCCCAGTGAGGGTATCTCTGCAGCTGAGCTCCAGCTCAGGCCCCAGGAAAAATCTCTTAACTGTCCCCACATCTTTCGTCATCACTGCTGGCAGGTTCCCATTTCCTGTGACTGTCAGTGTGATTGCACCCGAGCCTCTGCCCTAGCAGCCCAGGGACAGAGAAAAAGAAATACTGGCTCCCTTCACTAGCACAGTAGGAGGTGGGACCAAGTCTACCAAGATTCATCCTCTGGGAGGTCCTCCAAATAAAAGGAAGTGGGTTTGGAAGTTTGGCTTGGTGACCCGCCTTCCCTCCAAAAAGGAAACCCTGCAAACAAACAGGATGGCCACAGCTAGTACTTACCATTTCCTCACCACTTTCCAGAAATCATTCAAGTTCATGTATTTCCCCATTAGTCTCATTCCTTAATTAGCCATCAGTGCCCTCACCCTGTCTTTGAAGGGTTACTACAACTTTTCTGCACTGACAGACAAACCGTTAATTTAGGGAGAGAGTTCAAAGGGCAAAGATGTGCAAGGCAAGTGTATCAAGCGCTGTTAGGGACACATAGGAGAAAACAAAATGAAATAAATTTAAAAGCTAGTTGGGGAAACACACACACACACACACACACACGCACACACTCACACACACACACACAGAGATATCACCAAGCAAAAGGTTATTCAGTATAACTTCAGCGTGTAAATGCTAACAGGAGAAAAAATAAAAGGAGATGAGATAATCCAGCTCAAGCAGTAGCTCTGAATGCAGCCTGGCTACCCATTACCTGTCACCCAGGGAGCTTTTAAAACTACCAAAGCCTGAACCCCACCCTTGGAGAGCTAGAGAGACTTGTTCATCTAAGTTGTTTAGTAAAGGTTAGTACTTTCAGTCTGCTTCAGGACTGTTAGCTTACAGAAACCATTTGCCTTTGATCCTTTCCTTTATGAAATGTTACTTTTTGAGGTTGTTATTACAGGGTGAAGTTTTCGATTTCTCGTCATTCCCTTTGCATGTGGGAAGCACTGAAGGACAAGGAGAGGTACCACGAGCAAAACTCTCCCTAGTGGTAGAGTGCAAAATCAGCTAGAGGAATAGGCTCATCTGTGGGTCGGTTCTCTTATAGAAATGCTCTGGCCCCATTTTTCTGGCCTCCATTCTTGAGAGCCACTTGCGAAGGCAAAAGTAGAGGACATAAAAGTTCACATCATGCATGACACCCTGGTCCTGAATCAGAGGCAAAGTGGCCTATGTTCAAACAGCCCTTGAAAAAATCCAGGGAACTGCCCATAAAGTACACGATTCTCTGCATAAAAGCCTGCAGATGAAAGCTGGGGAAGCAGTATACATAGACCTTTCCAGATCTACCAGGGCACTGAAACCACCCAGCCTGCAAAATGCCACTGAAATCCCTGCTGGGATTGTGAGATGGGTGGAAAATCCTGCAGGATATCCTCTTTCTTGTAGGTTTTATTTCATTTTATTTTTCCACCTATAACCATAATGATCTTTAATATATTATTTGTGGTAGTAAAGTTCAACAAAATAAACCACAAAAGGTACACACGCAAAATGTTTGCTGGATTTTCACATAAAGCTTCCTTGGTCAAAATCACATTCCCGCTTTCTTTGAAAAACAAAGAAATTAGCTACCTTCTTCCTTTCTTCCCAAGTTGGCCCTTTCTGCCGTGAACCTAAATAGGCAGCTATCGGCCTCAAGACTTTGGCATTAGCCTCCGAGACCCTTTCCATAGACATGGCTTCTGAGTCACAACACGGGTGTCTGTTTCTCTTGGTTTTGTAAGATCTTATCAAAATCAAGTCTATGCATTTAAACACAAAACCACCTGTCTGCCTGGCAGGATAAATCTTCCTGTGGAAGGTCCAGAGGAGATTTGCAATCCCCCCAGATCATAAAACCAGGGGGTGGTGGAAGCAATATTTCAACCTGTGCTATCCACTCCCAGTTTTTCCCCCTCCATTCCATTGTGAAAATGCCAGAGTGGAACAGGATGGCGATGCGAGCGACTGAGAGAGGGGTTTAAATGAACACACAAGCCCAGGAGGCTAGCACTGACACTTTTTTAAAAAGAGGGAAGCATTTCCTCCAAAGCGGAAGAAACGTACAGGTGAAAACAGATACCTTGGTTTCTTTTATTCCATCACACACTTTTTATTAAGGCTGATGCGCCAGGTGCTATTCCAGGCATGAGGAATAAAGGACTGTGCTTGCTGTAAAATACAGTGTGGAAAGGCCTGGAACAGAGGGGCATCTTTTAGATGTGTGCAGCAGTACCAAAGCAAGGCAGGGATCAGTTTTCTTTGAGGAGGTTCAGGACTATTTCTTGCCCAACCATTTTCCCCATTATTCATGATGACAAAAACCTGGTGAAACTGACATCATGTTCAACCTCTAGGTTAATCTCTGGTTAAATTAAACTAATGACACAGCTCATTGTTTGGACAAAGGAATTGGTTCAAAGATGGCAGGTGATTCAGCCTGGGAAAACCAGATGCAAAACAATGTTTGCTCCAGATTCCTGGGGAAAGAACTCCCTTCCCTTTTCCAAAAGAATCAGCAGCAGAGAAGGAGCATTAACCCCAGGAATCTAAGGGCCACCAGCGGGTGAACATCAAAGGTGGCAGAAAAGAAACACAGATGGAAACTGGGTCTTGAGTGATATCTTTGAAACCATGGGTCTAGCCTTGCCTATTACCTGGAGTTCTCAGTTACACCAGCCACTCCAATCCCTTTATTGCTTAAACCAGTTTAACTTGTGTTTTCTGTTCCTTGCAATTCAAATGTTCTCAGGTGACACAATCCTTGAGCCTCATCTATCTTAAGCATCACCTGGGAGTCGGCTCGGCCGCCTCAGGAATAGGCGAGGAGAGAGGCAGTTCGGAAAAAGGAACACTCCTCTGTTCCTTAGGTGTAGCAAGGTAGGGTGGCGTGGAAGAGCACACAGCTCTTGGGGACACTGGACTGGCCGAGACAGAGGGGAGGGAGGAAACACCAAGAGGACAAGAACAGAGATGCAGGGACAGGGGCTGGTCACAGAAGGTTTTGGAAGGGTCTGCCTTTCTCCTGTGGACAATGAGGAACTCAGGTAGCATTTTACCGTGTTTTGCCGTGCATAATGCACTCCTGTGTATAGTGCGCACCCACGTTTCCGGCCCAAGCTTTCAGGAAAAAAAATCTTTCGTTTCAATTTTTTAAATTCAGTTATTTATTTATTTATTTATTTTATACACTTGTTTTTTGTATTATACAGGAATGTTAGCATTTATTTTTGAACATATGATGGCACAAGAAATTTTATGTAACAAGTAATTACAAAACATAAGAACAGATACAAGGTATTTCAAGTACTACCCATGTATAATGCGCTTCCTTATTTTTCCCTCAAAAATCTGGGCAAAAAAGCGCACATTATGGACGGTAAACTAAATAGGAGAAAAACATGGCCAAATCACCATGTTAAAAGGGATCATTCTGGCATCAAGGTGTCAAGTGTCTCGCGGAGGACAAATGGGAAAGCAATGAGGAGACTTAGTCAACTGTCCAGGATACATGGCTGAGTGCCAAGGCCAAAGAAAGAAGCAGTGGGGAGGGTGAGGAGAAAGCGGGGTGGAGCAGATTCAAGAGACAAATGTGTGCACAGAACCTACAGGACAGGGGAAGAAATGCTGAACTTCTGGGAAGGTTTAAACCTTAGGAGCTAAGGGCAGGACACACCATCCAAAGATTAGGAAAAAGGGTCGTCCTAAGGCACCTGGGCCTTCCAGAAGTTCAATAATGGAAATTCGAACGTCCGTGAGGGGAAGCCTAAAACCACCGACGTCAGCGCAGAGATGGGCAGGAACAGAAGATCAAGGTGCAAAATAAAATAAGAGCAAAGGTCACCATCTCGGGGCTTTCTTCCTGGGACATTAAATACCAAACACCTTTTCC
This sequence comes from Mormoops blainvillei, assembly GCA_004026545.1. NCBI lineage: Eukaryota > Metazoa > Chordata > Mammalia > Chiroptera > Mormoopidae > Mormoops > Mormoops blainvillei. The sequence continues at coordinate 193,428 of PVJD01001184.1, forward strand.
ACTTTAAATTTTTACACAAATGGTGGAAAGTGTTTTACTTTACTAAGCGCATCTGCCTTCATGTGCGTAGTAACAGCGCCTAACTTTGGCGGCGCAGTAAGGCATCTTATTTCGTCTCCACTGTTATTTCCCCTTTAGCGAACGGAGGCACAGGCCGGCGACGCGGCTTCCCCCGAGGCCCCGGAGCTGGGTAAATGGCTCAGCTCGTCCTTGGATCCATATCAGCCCGCGTCCACAGTGGTTTAATTATTCTTCCATCAACAAGTTAAGACCTGGCGTATCTGCACCATGGACTCCCCTCGCGAAGGGCATCAAGCTGCATTCCTAGTTGATAACACACTGGCAATCACTCTTAGAAAGGAGGGACACCGAAAATCTTTGCAGCTCTTTGTAAGCAAGTTTCACACTTAAATTATGTTTATAGACTCTGATTTTCCTTGAAGCAAAGCCTTGCAAATGCATTACTTTTAACACAGACCTTTTAAAATAGAAAAGCGTAACAAGTGAAATAATCAGCTAACTCCGAGTAAATGTGCAAATGAAACAAGCTTCCTTTCTAGTCAATTACTATGGTTTCTGATGCTTCCTAACATGTTGTACCCTGGACGTCAAAAAATTAAGCTTGGGAATGAGATATTTATATACTTACTGCTTTCCGATTCAGAATTCTATAAGGGACAGCTGCCTCCTAAGTCAAAAGTGTCCCTGTTTCTTCTCTGCAGGGTCTGCTGGGTGACAACTAGAACTCATATTAGTAACATCTCCAGTTTATTGAGTGCCTACTACATACTAAGTGAAATGCACTTATGTCCTCAAGGCTGTTAGCTTCCACCCTACAGTCATATTGTATTTTTTGTGTTTATTTTGTTCTCAAAGAACAGAAGAACTATCCCCTTCAAGCTAAAGTGTCTGTCATTTTTGAAATGAAAGAAACTAGTTGCAGTTAAATTAGGGAGCCACTCACTGTGCCTCACAACAAAAGAAGCTAAACAAGAAAACATATAAGATCAACCAAACATTACACTAAAAAAAAAAAATCCACATTTAAGCCAATTGTATACTTCATAGTGAGTAAATGCACAAGACCTACATTCAGATATACCTATATTCTGATCTTTGCTAATGCCAGGAAGTATTCCTGAAAAATTCCCTTAACTTCTCGGTTTCCTAAATTATAAAATGTGAACATTACAATGTATGTCATAAGGGGTCGAGAAGATTAATGAGAACACGTGTCCTACATTTAAACATGAGAGCGCCTTAGATATCGGCCATCACTAGGGAAGCGTCCCACTCACACTAGATGAGACCCCCTACAGCACAAGCGGGGGCTCTGGTGGAGGGGAAGAGGTAAGCCAAAGAGCAACTGCACGGGAGTGCGCCCTCCCACTCCTTTCTCTATGCAGACCCTGGGCACAGGCTGTGAAACAACTGGGAGATTCACAGCAAATCAGGTTTTGGTGAAACCACACACCCTGTTACTAATCAGCAGGTAAATTCCTTGAGCAAAAAGAGATCAAACACAAATGCTAGATATTTAAAAATTTAATTGTCTTTAAGACATTGCCCACTTAGAGGTCCTTTAGGACTAGAAAATTAAGGCCACTGTGGACAAGTTTTGTGATTTTCTTTTCTCCCTTAGAAGAGGCTTATGATGGCTCTTGATAAATACGTGTATCAGCTCTGCCACTTAATTGTGTTTCTTGTTACTTGGGGAAGCCTGTGACCTACAGTGAGCTTAGATAACAAGGCAACACCACACAGCTGTGCCCCACAAGGCTCTGCAATTTTTTTCAGTTCTTCCATCCATTACCAGCAAATTACAGTAAATTCAAAATATTGATCTGCACACCCGTATATGGGAAGAAAGTTACCATCGACTTTTATTGCTTATTGTTGGGTACAATTCCCTGGAATCAATAAAAGATACAATGTTCATAAGCTTCCAAAAAGCTATTAATATAGTGGATATGAGACACCTCTTAGGATCACTATAAATCTATAAGATTCTTCTACAGAACAGTAGCAAGCATCTTCAATATTCGAAAGCCTTACTTGATTTTAGAATCTTCTCATTACCCAGGAAAATGCCCTCAGAAAGACGTAAACACCGATGACTAGAAATAAAAATTAAGCAACTAAAAAAGAACCCTCCTTAACCGATTTTCACTTTTAATTTTGGGTTCCCTTCTATTTCCACACTGACGTCACTGTCCAATTCAGAGTCCGCCATTAAGAGCTGTAATCATTTTTTAAGTGTATCTTAACACAGATTTAAGATGAGTTTTCTTGGCAGTAGTTTCCAGGTTCCATCAATGAAAACCAGTTTGCCCATAAACAACATTTCAATCACCCCAATTTAAAAAATCAATATTCTTTTATGAACCAATTTTTTAAAATCAGATAATTCAAAGGTCCCATTAAAATTACAGACAACCTTAATACAAGAAGAAAAAAGCTTTTTATAGAACCAGGGAAGAGAATTGGATGTGACTATTTGACCAAAGTGAATTTATTCAGCTGAGATTAATCATTTTTATTTACTAAGGACACCTCCTAGTTTAGCAGTCACTACTCTGAAAGCCCATTTTAGTACAGAAATTTACAGGCAAATCAGCTCAAGGGAGCTCTTGAAGGGCTAGATGAAGCTAACACCCAGCAGTCTGCTGTCTTCTGACCATTCTTCTCCATCTAAATGCAAAAGACGACACTTAAAATGTACATATAAAATGTATGAGGGCAAGGGAAGATTAATGACACACACATTCAAATAATCAATAATGTGACTTAAGCCTTTAATGGTAGTGAAATTTATTGTAAAAAGGTAACAGAATAAAATAAACAATTGGCTTCTACAGGATATATTTTACTTAGTAAGTAATAGGTCCTATTTGTTAAAGGGTACTGTATCTGACTTTTTAATAAGTATTTTCTCCAATGTGCTATTTTAAATAACATCAGCTGAAGGTATGCTGGCACTGGGAACACCTAGGCTGAAGGACACAGGTTAGGTAGGATCCTCTGTTTCCTATTTCACAGCTGCCCCTCCGTCACCGCTGGCCATCGCTACGCAAGTGTCTAAAATCAGCTTTGCTCTAGTGAGTGCCAGTCACTGTGCTACACACCTTCTCCTACAGGACTTATTTCAGCCTTACCCCTACCCTGCAGTTCCAGGAAGGACTGCCACCATTTCTTTTTTCCTGCTGGGGAACCTGAAGTTTGGACAAGTTAGGTTGTGATTTGCTCAAGGTCAGAGGCCTCACATTAAGGAGAGCAGAGTGAACACAAAAGTAGCCTTGACGACAGTGCTTCCAGAGCACACAAGTCCTGGACTCCCAACCAGGAAACATTTTTAAGTGGCAAATAAAAAATCCTTATTTATTTAAGTCACTATTAGTTGAGTTTTGTGTTATTTGCAGCTAAATACATTTCTGATACTCTCCAAAATACTGAACTGTGCAAGTCAGCTTTGCAGCAGTGTCTCCAAAGGCACACCAGGGCATCATGACAACCACGGCACCAACAACCCTCGGCCTTAGGAGGGCTGGCCACCTCCTCACTGCCCCCCCCCAAAAAAAATGACCAAATGTTCCTTAAAGTAGTATCAGGTTCTATGAAAAGCAAAAGTCTTGGAAACATTGATTACAGATCTGTCCATGTGGTTCCTTTTTCCAAAAGAGATTTGGGAGGGCTGCACAGTGTGTGTTAATGACTGAGAAGTGAACCACACAGACTCCAAACTGAATGGCATCAATTTGGTGGCAGTTCATTAGCAGAAAATATTACAGTGCGGTGAAGTTTTTGCCTTTTCTTAAGCATTGAAAGCAATAACAGGTTTTGGGGTTTTAATTGCTTCTTCCCAAGGACTAAATTCTGTTCTCACCACAAATGCAGAGTCCTCCCAAAGTCAAAACAATCCCTTGTGATGTTTTTTGATCACAAAGATGACAACAAGGGTGGACATTTAAACCTGAGGCCTAAGAAAATTTTCATAAGGTGACCTCTTATTTTTGTTACCTAAAAAAATAATAATTATAAGCAGGAAGATTTGCCCCTTAAAATATGTGAAGGCTTCCATCTGTAATTCGGGGGTGAATTTTGGTGGCCTCCACTTCGGTTTCTACTGTACTAATCAGTTCTGCCTTTGAAAAATAAAAGGGTCCCTAGGCCTTAGTCTGCTGACATGATTACTGCTAGTTCCCAGGAGCTGTGTGTCCACACACAGAATGACACTGGATTACCTTGGAAACCTGAAATTGATTGCTGATTCTGGACTCACTGCCTATAGAATAAAAGTTTAAAAAAAAACAACAACAGTAAAAACTGATGCTACTGTAAAATAATATGAACAAAGGGATAATCAACTTTAGAACATTGAAGAATACAAAGTTATAGGCAGCCTAAACTATCTTTCGAAGTCTCGCTATTCAGACAAGCTGAGGAATTTGAGCTAATGCTTTTAAATGGTTCTGTCACTTTAAATGCTAGTTTAAAAAAAGATAAAGCAAGCTCAGTCACATTCAACTGAATTATATATCAATCGGGGGAAAAACGGTAACTAAGTAAAACAGACTGCTAAAGAATTACATAGTTTTTAATTGAGCTATAATCCACATATAACACCATACAAGTTTAAGGTGTACAATATATTGATATGATATATTTATAATGCAATATGACTGCTATTATAGCATTAAGTAACACCTCCATTGTGTCACATAATTATCGTTTCTGCTAGTAGTGGGAACAATTAAGATCTAGTCTCTTAGCAAGCTTAATGTTTATAACACGATTCGAGGTCTTTAATCACTCTACGGTGTATTCAGTCTCCAGGACATATTATCTACTAGTTGCAAGTATATACCCTTAAACGACATCTTTCCCCTCTCCCAAGCCCACCCCCTGGTGACCACCATTCTTCTGTTTTTATGAGTTCGATTATTTTAGGTTCCACATATAAGAGTTTATATGTCTCTTTTATCAAAATATAAACATCCTATGTGCTAAATGCTATATGCTAGCTAATTGAATTAAGTTGCTAACCCATGGAGTCCTTAGGCCCACCAGATGAATGTGTTGAGGGGGCAGAGCCACAGGAAGGCCACCAACCAGGGTGGCCCAGATGGGCTTAGGAGTAACGGCCTTGAGCAAATTACTCTTCCTGTGGCTTTCTTCCCTCGCTGGGAATTAGAGGTAGTAAGAGCTCATAGTTTGAATGTGGATTAAATAATACATAGACTATCTAGAAAAGTGATTGTACACATTGAGCATGCTAATATTAGGTTATTATTCTATGTTAAATATTCACGCACAAATCTGACACTGCAACCCTAAATAAAGTTTTACAATTTGAAAGTATAAAGTGTTCACCTACATAATAGGTAATTATGCTGATGTATCTTCTGTGAACCAAAAGGCAGATAAAAACTAGTAATAGGTTTAAATATCTCTAAGCCTATTTGAATGAAAGCTCAGAGAATCTATCCTTGAATTTCTTATTGATGCTTTCAGCTGCTTTTTAAATGAGCTCTGCTACTCTAAAACTAAGCCCAAGCAGATGACCTGGACAGTTGTGATTGCCCTTTATCAAGCATGGTGTCCATCTCAATGAAAAACAAACTCCTTAAAAAGCCAGATTCCATTTTCATCCACACATATGCTAAACAAGTTGGCGTAGGTTCCGAACATTCTACAGTGTGTATTTTGAGCAGACCCTTTTTATCTTATGTCACTTTCATTCAGTTACCAGAGAGAAAGTGTTTCTTGCTATGACCAGGAAGAATGCTAGATCTGTTGTGCCCTGTGTTTGCATTCTGTCTTTTTTCCTCAGTCCACCTTTCATCAATAAATAACAGTGTTGCTTTAACTAAAAAGTGTGGAAAATTCTGATTGAATTTTCCACTTCAAAGTACACAAAATCATTTCATCTAGCGTGATGGGTTAGAAAATCTATGCCCCATTCTGACCTCCTGTCGCAGACCATTTCAAGTATCGGTGACACACCATATCACACTGCACGGCCGGCGAAGTAGAGTAAACACATTGACTGAGAATGTTTTGAAAAACCCCTATTCCACACAGACCCCAGCTACTGTCAAAAAAATCACAGAAATGTTTTGCTGCAAGAGCATGACAGAGCTCTCAGAGAAACTCCCACAATAAATAAAGCCGGCTACTTGCATAGCTCTCTGCCTAAGCAGGAGTGTGCAGGGCTACGGGGAAGGAGGAGCATGGATCTGCCCAAATAATACACGCAGAGGTACATGAGAAAGGACATTATTAACTGTGCCCTTCCTTTAACCTATTTGCAAGGTTAAAATAAAATTTAGCAGAAGAGATTGCCGCCGCCCGTGCGGAGGCACAGCTCAGCCAGCAGGCAAGGAGCACGCAGAGGAAAGGTAATCTATTGATTGACCTTTCTTGCCAGCTGCAGTCTAGGCAGCGAGCTGTCTTTTTTCATTTGGGGGGATCTGACGGCTGACCTAGCTTATTTTCCTGGACTAGCAAACCGGGGTAGTCCTTGGAAGAGTTAGGCAGCCGAGGCCGGTATGCTCGGACGCCTACGATGGAGTCGCCCTGTCACGTCAACAGTGTTATAACGAGGAGGCTCTAAACAATAATACTGTAATCAGATAGGCTTCTGGGTTAGAGCCCTTCCTTCACCCAAAAATGCACAAGCTTCCTTATTAGAAGGCAGTGGGGAAGACGTTTCTAGGTGTACAGAATGGCAGCCAATATGAATTATTCATAGTCCCTGAAATAAAAAGCAACAGGGTCCATTTAACTCCGCGTTTCCTAAAGAACTTTGTTAATGGTTATTACTTGACAGGAAAAACACCAAGTTTTTGGCAAATGTTCTATATTCAAATAAGTCTGAGAAACACCTAATTTAAATGGGGCTCAGAAAATTTACTCAGTGTAAGATTTCCCCAAGATTTCTACAACGATGAGCGTTTTGCCCTGACTGGTATGGCTCAGTGGATTGAGTGTTGTCCTGCAAACTGAAAAGCTGCCGGTTTGATTCCTGGTCAGGGCACATGCAAGTTACAGGCCAGACCCCCAGTTGCGGGCGTGCAAGAGGCAATCAATTGATGTTTCTCTCACACGTCAATGTTTCTCTCCTTTTCTCTCTCTCTAAAAATAAATAAACGGAATATTTAAAAAATGAATATCATTTTTAAAAAAGATTTTTTAATTTATTTATTTTTAAAGAGAGGAAGGGAGGGGAAAGAGAGGGAGAAAAACATCAATGTGTGGTTGTCTCTCTAGTGCCCCCACACTGGGGACCTGGCCTGCAACCCAGGCATATGCCTTGCCTGAGAATCAAACCTGCAACCCTTTGGTTCGCAGGCCAGTGCTCCACCTGCTGAGCCATACCAGCTGGGGTAATGAATAGCATTTTACTGAACAAGAGCAATGGGCATGATATGCAGTATTCCCCAAATTAATGGGACCATGGAATACCCCTCAGGCACATAAACAAAACATGCTTTGAGAGATGTAGGTTTAACTGAACCTTTATTTTAGTACAATGATAGGATGACCATAAAAAAAAAAAAAACAGACAGTGAACTATTTCCATTCACAACACCAGTTCCTGCACTTAATAACTTTGAATTTCACAGTCTTGTATTGCACTACGAGGAAGGAGGTAGATGCCCTACGCTGTAATTCCATAAAGTGTCCCCAGTACACCTTGCAGGGCTGCTCAAGAAACCCAGGAGAACATTGAAAACGAGCACTACACAACAAATTCCTTGTATACCACGGTGATCCAATCTGCCACGAAATGAACACAACACAGAAGAGCACATGGCTCTCATACCACAGGCCTACAGTGCACGGGAAAGGTAAACCCAGGAAGTAAGGACTGGCACCAGACCCACGTGTTTGCGACAGGGGCAGGATAACAGCACTGGGCCCTGTCTGTCAATGACCAAGGCTATCTCTGTTCCCTTTTCCCTGCTGGCAAACTTCCTGATCTCCTTGGACAAATTTCCTATTTCCGAGCTTCTGCTTCCACTTAGGATGTAGACAATCACAGGAGACCATTACTCGCAACAGTGTGAATGAAGATACGAAGAAAAGCTGCAAACGAAGGGCGCCCAGTGGGCTTGTCTGGCTCCTCCCTCGTCCATCACTCCAGCAGGCTCCTTCCCCTCCTGCCGTGCCCCTGGGCTCATCAGCTAGCTGTGGGCCTCTTCCTTCCTTTCAAGAGTTCATCATTTTCTGGAATTTACCTTTGTTAGCTTTATTTATGACCTTAGCTTTTTAAAAATATTTCATTTTTGACTTTTAGAGAGAGGGGAAAGGAGGAAGAATGAGAGGGAGAGAGACATTGATGTGAGAGAGAAGCATCAATTGATTGCCTCTCACATGTGCACCAAGGGGACGGAACCCACAACCCAGGCATGTGTCCTGACTGGAAATTGAACCGGTAACCTCTCGGTTCACAGGGTGACATCCAATCAACTGAGCCACATCGGCCGGGACTCTGACCTTAGCTTTCTAAGTGAGTTTTTTAAACTATGACTTTGTAGCTTACCCAGTTTGTTCTTATTGTTAAGGTAACAGTAATGGTGTCTACATCCTACGTGAAAGAGGAAACTCAGGAACAGAAGCTTTTGCTTCTTTCTGTGCCTATAATTTTGAGTACCTGCCAAACGTTTTGAATAGAAGCCCAGTAGAAACTGAAGTAAATAACAGTTAGCTCCAGAAAGAGGGGTGTCTCTCCTATGTCACACCACTTGAGTGGGGTGCTGAGTCATGCCGCTCTCTACTTGAGCTCGGTCTGTGCATGTGTTGTGACTCATGGTCAGGAAAAGGAGCAGCAACACAAACAGACGCAGAGATAGCCACGGTCTCGGCATCGCCCGAGGCTCAAAGACAACTGTGCTAAAGGTACAGGGGCAAACGCACACAGCAACGTGAGTAACGACGCGGGAAGTTTCAGTAGGCAGGTAGAGATTATCGTAACGGCCAAGAACGAAAGGGGAAAGCTCACCTGAAAGGCATAATGAAACGGACTTAGCTGACTGAGCAAAGTTTAAGTCCACATGATAGGAATTGTCCAAAATGAATCACCAAAAGAAAAACGCGAACAACAAAAACAAAACAAAAACAATGTCTAAGACCTGTAGGGCAATATCAAACTGCCTAACGTAAGTATAAATGGCGTCCAAAAAGGAGAGCAGAGAAAATGAGGTAGAATATATATCTGAATAGATTATGATCAAGGACTTTACGAAAATTAATGAAAGGCATCAACCCACATATCTGAGAGGTTCCGTGCATCCTGAGCAGAACAATCACAAAGAAAACCATACTAGAGCACATCACAGTCAAATCTCATTTTCAGACAGGACGTAGGTAAATGTGTATGAAGTAATGCGAAGAGAGCACCTATGAAAAATAAACTTGAAAAAATGTTAAAACAGGCAATGGAGCTACCAAGATACTCAAGTCAGTTACAGAAAGTATCATGGTCCCTGAGCACCGGCCAGCAAGTGTGTCCGAGCTGTTCAGGTGGCTCTTTTCAAGAACTGTTGGAAAAAACCTTCCAAACCCAATCAGAATCCACAGAATCCCCAGGCAAGATAACACTTGCCTGGCTGAGTGATTAAATTACTTTTTTAAAGTTGCTCTTTATTTTTATTTTTTTCTTTTTGCCTGAGGGGTAGAGAAATATAGGGGCAAACAGGATACAGAAGCCCTTGAAGGCAAAGGGATGATTTCCGTAATTCTTCATAAATCTGGGGCCAAATTGGGTAACCTATACTTAACCCAGTCTGTGATCTTTTCACCTCTAAATTAAAAAGATTTCCTATACCCTTCCTCCGAATAATTGCTAATCTCATCTTGGCCAATTGCTTATTACACAAGTCTTTGGCAAGCACAACTCTAATACTCTGAGAAAAGTCAACAAATGTAACTCACCAGCTTTTTAAAGCCCTGGGAGGGTTGAGCGGGGAATCCACGTAAGTACGGCAGAGGTGGGGCCATAACATTTCACCTACGCCTAGGAATCTTTGCTAGCTGGGAGAAAAGGGTTGGGGAGGTAACTGCTGTAAAAATCTGTCAGGAAAGAGAAACAGGCCAAACTAGTTTTTTTCTCCTTAATCGTTTAGGTCACAACAGTCAAATGAACTTAAAATACAAATTCGAGCAATTGAAACATTAAAAGCCATAGTGGCTGCGGTCTTTATACTCGTTCTTTATTCTACCCGTATTCTGAAGCCAAATTACATCCTTTTCTTAAAAACAAAAGAAAACAAAAACAAATATCATTTTACTGGGTAGTAAACTATGATGTTGGAAAGCAATATCGGGAAAGATATAAGACCTTGAAAACAAACAACAGAAATTTAAAGTATTCCAAAAATTGCTAGAAGGATCGCATGAAGTGGTTTCCAGGGCGCTCTGATTTTTTTTTTTTTTTAATATTGGTGCTGTTACATGGGTATAGTCAATGTGTGAACATACAGTGATATCTGTACTTCTAAAATATGTGTTACTCTCATAGAAAGAAAATATTAGCGTTGCAGGTCTATAGACAGTATCTGTATGTATGTTATACCTCAATAAAAAGATGTTTTAAAAGAAATTAGGGAGCGGTTCTCCAAAAGGTAGCTGACTATACTATACACAGCTTCAGTTCTAAGCACTACATCCCACAGAGCCTGGCCACAAAATGGATGTCCATCCTGAGGTATGTGCTTACTGTAACATGTCATTGAGTCAGTCCGACAGCTGGCGGCCCTGTGAACAAGTGATGCCCGCGACATCCTGTCTTAATCAGTCCTGCTCAACTCCTGTGGACACATGCCTATAGCTCTTCCACGGTGTCAATTCATCTCCCATCAGGTCTTCCTCTCTTCCTGCTGCCTTCTGATTTTCGCAGCACTGTTGTCTTTTCCAAGGAACTCTTGCCTTCTCAAGATGTACCCAAAGTAGGGCAGCTTAAGTCACTTTGGCCTTCAGCAATGGTGCAGGCTTAATTTGCTCTAGGACCCACTTGTTATTGAGCTGAATTCTAAAAGACATGTTTTAGTCCTGTAATTTTGAATGCTTTAGTACTGTGTTTATATCATACCTTATAGCTAGCATCACGGAAAATAAGTAAGTGGAATCCACTTTCCTTAAAATTACTTGCATGTGTCTGAGAGATGTTAGGCTAAAAATACTGGGGTGCTCTCTGCCCATTTTTCAGTCGAAATGTTTGGGATCTGGAATTCTATTAAAGCCAAAAGAGACAAAAATCCTTGTAAACTGGGATAGACATATGTAGAAACATTAAAGAGAATAAGCACTTTTTGGACAGATTTGCAGCATTACCTAGGTTCACAGTAGTGTGGAGTCAAGTGGCATGAAAGTGGTATTTAGGTCAAAAGATGTCTCCGGCACGTGAGGCTAAAAAAACCTCACCTTGGGTATAGTCGTTGCCTTCCTTCTGAACCCTGAGAAATGCTGCCCAGTACTGGGCATCGCCTGGGAAAGAGGCTGATCCCAGCTAGATGGTGATAGCAAAGCGTACAGCATGGTGGTTCAGTACAGGGCTGAATTCTAGCTTCACCTTTTACTAGCTCTGTGACCTTGTACGAGTTATTTAACCTCTCTGTGTTGTCTTTGTTAAAGGCAGAAAACTGCAAAAGTTTGCCAGGTACATAGATCACATTAGAAGTACAGCCCAAAAGTTGCAACATGAGACTCTCCTAGGACATGAAGAAAGGGAGCTAATCGTTTGGAATATGGGAAAACATTATCCTTTAAGTGTGATGTACATGGTCATAGCTTTGTCCTGAATGCAAGTACATGTGGCCCACAGGAGCTGAGACTGAGCATCAAAGACGTTTGTCCAGAAGAGTTAAAGACTGATGAGAGGAGAAATGAAAATGTCATCCTTCTGCCCATTGCAAGGTCTTATGATCCAAAACATGCAGGTATTTATCTACTTATTTATTTATGTCTAACATGCACCTAAAGATCAATCTATTTTATCCTTTGATAACAGGAAGCTTGCCTTAAATTCACTGAAAGGCTTTTTGCTTTCCTTCATGAGCTGTCTTTTCCCCTCTGTACATTACTACCATCCATTAGTTTACTTACTTATATACCTGCTTTCCACTCCCATGCTTTCCCTGCCTCCAAGCAACCTTTCTAATGTGCCTGATGGATATTCAGCTCTTTGTATGAGCTCTTCAAAAATGTAAATTGCATGCTGTGCGTGTATTTTTCATTGACCTTAAAGGCATGGTACCAGAAAACTCATTTTTTTCAACTTGTTTCCACACAGCAGTATGCTTTATGCTCCATCGGCACTGCGATGTGTCCCTTCAGGCTGCTGCTTCTAGCTGCTGATGTTATGTGACAGCCTCCACCCTATTTTCCCAGTCACTCTCTCAACGGTCTACACCCGCAGCACCCCCCCCAAACTTTGTAGCACAACAATGCTGCAAGAAGAATCTGTCTCCTTGGACAGGCGCCACCTTTTGGATTAGGATTGCTGGGTCATACGGCAGACTATGTCTAATTTAACCAAGAACAGCCATTTTACTCCCCCCAAAAGCCATTACTCTATGGATGTCTGCAACAAATCATTTAATTATAACAACATTCCTTTTTAAAATAATTTCTATTGTACTTTTTATTACCATTTAGTCCCCTTATACCACCCCCCACCATAATCACCACACTGTTGTCCATGTCCACGGGTCCTTTTTATTTTTGCTCAATCCCTCACCCCCTACCTTCCTCCCTCTTAGCTGTCATCCTGCTTTCCATCTATGAGACTGTCTCTAGTTTCCTTGTTAGTTCAGTTTGTTCATTAGATTCCACACATGAGTGAAATCATATGGTATTTGTCCTTCTCTGCCTGGCTTACTTCACTTAGCATAATGCTCTCCAGGTCCACCCATACTGTCACAAAGGGTGAAGCTTTCCTCTTTTTCACAGCAAGTAGAATTCCACTGGGTAAATGCCCCCTAGTTGTTTTATCCACTCATCTACTGATGGACACTTGAGCTGCTTCCATATCTTGGCAACTGTAAATAATGCTGCAATGAACATAGGGGTGCTTACATTCTTTCAAGTTAGTGTTTTGGGTTCCTTTGGATATATTCCGAGAAGTGGGATCGCTGGGTCAAAAGGCAGGTCCATTTTTAACTTTTTGAAGTACCTCCATCCTGCTTTCCATACTGGCTGCACCAGTCGGCATTCCCACCAACAGTGCAGGAGGGCACCCCTTTTCTCCACATTCTCTACAGCACTTATATAACAACATTCCTAATGAGGTAGATAGTGTTATTTACCCACTGCATTGATGAAGAAACAAGAGACTTTCCCTCAGCCATGGAGGTGGGACACAGACTTTGAAGACAGGTCTGCATGATCTTGAAGCCCGCATGCATTCTCCCATGGGGGGCTATGACATGAAAGATTACCTTCCACGGCCACTTCAAGTCATGTTCCCTCTGTTCTGGTCTGGCAGATAACTTTACTACGTGCTTTCATGTAACGTTCATGCCTACACCCATGCGTTCAGAAAACCCTACTCTTTTTTTGCGTCCCAGATGAAAATCCAGCAGCTCCAGAAAGCCTGTTCTGAGGACCACTCACATATCTCCCTAGGCTCAAAATCAATCATACAATATTGTTGCCATACAACTTACTATTGTCTCTGCTTGATTTGTTTGCTAGTTACATGATGTCCTTGAAGGTAAGAACCAGACCCTGCAGGTGATATTCCTCCACGCCTAACACATTGCTGAGCGCACACCAGACAAGCAAAATGAAATGTGGCTTTACAGGCAAATAGCGATGCAGACATTCTACCCCAAAGATCATCTGGTCCTGACCCCTTATTTTTACAAGATGGAAAAAAAAATCCTGGAAAAGTTGAATAAGGAATACCTAATAACTACCTATGATGATGGTAATCACAATTTAAAAGGTAGCTATTGTATAATTTGTCTGGTACTCATTAATTGACTACCTGCACAGTAAAAACTTTTCATGTGTTATCTTATTTATTCCTCAAAACAATCTGATGAGGTGGATATTATTTTCTTCCCCATTTTTCAGATGAGAAAACAGAGGCTTTCCCAGGGTGATTAGGTAATTGGTCCAAAGTCACAGCCAATAAGTTTCAGATATGAGATTCATGCCCATTTTGGCGGGGACCAAAGGTAATTTGTAGATGGATGCTCTAAAAGCAAATAGAAGCTATAAGCAACCTTAAAATTTCTCATAGAAATGGATCACCCCTAAAAGCCTTTGTAAAAAAGTTTATGTAGTACAACATTTAAGTGACTAAAATACTCCCAGAATAATTATGGCAGCCAGTCTTCCCAATTCCTTCCCCATCTTTCTACATCCTTAAATATAGTAACAAGTATTACATCCTCCAAAAGGGAAGAAATTATTCTTTAACACTTGAAATGCCTGGGACTAGGAAGGTGTTGATTACCATCTAGAAACTCACTGCATAATAAGGCTCAAAAATGCAGTTATTTTAAAGCCTATCCCCTTAGTGCTTAAAAGTCAACCTGTTTTCTTTTGCAATTACAGATAGAAACCCAACTCCATGATTTCCATTGCCTTTATTCTCCATCTTTGCAACTAGGAACTCTGGTCAGTGCAGTTTCTTGTCCCCTCTGAACACGGGGTTCCTGAGGTCCTAAAGACATATACTCTTGAGAGAAGTAAAAATGAAAAAAGATCAATCCTAAAAGGCTTATAGTAGTGAGAAAAGAAAACCATCTGCTCTGAGATAGCTCTGGGCTTATATTCGCAGCAGGGGAGCCCCGGTTTATAAACCTTGTTCTCATTAGGAAAAGGTAGAGAAATCACTGAGAATGCGTAGAAAGGATTTTGCAAGCCCTGCAGCCTATTGAAACAATGCATTTTAGAATTATAGGCAGGTTTTGGGTAGTGGGATTATCTGTCCATTTGGGTAGTTTCGTTTGCTTGTTTGTTTTTCAAGAGGATAGAGTGTTACAACACCTTCTGGTTTTGAAATTTATTAGATGCTCTGTCTACCACTATTTACTCTCACAGGCTCAACATTTCAATACAATCTTTACAGACCTATTTATTCTGGATCAGTGAAGCTTCCAGTGAAAAATGACGGCTCATCTAGAATAAATCTTCACCCTCCTTTTGGGCTGAAATGCCAGGAGATTTGAAGACGAATCCTTTGTGCACTCGGGTTCTTCTCTGTCCACCTCCTGTCTCCCCGGATCGTGTCCCTCATGCTCCCATATCAAATTGATTTTCACTTAACAGAGGCCTTTACCAGCTTCAAAAATAACTGCTCTGTGGTCTTTGAACTGTTATTTCTATTGCCTGTTTTGCCTCATTCTTTGTTCATTTGCTGTGTTACAGCAATCATGCTGGGGGACAGACAGGTAAGCATATTTCCAAAGTGAAAGACACTTAAAAATTCCCAGTGGACAGGCACAGCCAATTAGAGATACATTAGGTACCTTTGATTTTCCCCTAACTCTTTACTCTTATTCAAATAAAACAGTTTTAAAAGCTTGTTTTCCTATACTCAAAGCACAAAAGGCTTTCTAAGACTAGGAGGAAAAAATTCGGGGTGAAAATAAAAAAAAACTACTCCTTGAGCAGAAAACGAGCCCCTTATTTCTGGTCTATATTTTCCCCATAGTTTTAAAAAACAACTTCCATGAAGACACTGATTTTAGACTGCCCAATAATCATACTTTGCAAGTCATGACGAATGATGGCACCTGTGGAGGGATGTTAGCACTGAGGGGTGCCACTCAAAAATCTCAGACTAAAGGTCAACTATCTAGTTATAAGTAACCTTGATGAAAAAGAAAAATAACTCCATAATTTAATTAAGAGAACATGTCATAAACTCTCATCATTTCACGGGCAAGAAAACCTAGAGCAAAGGGGGCTCAGTGCTATGTGGCTCTCCAAGGCCACAGAGCTGGCTGATGACGAAGCCCACTGTCCAGCCCAGGCGAGTGTATTTTCTCCACCACTCTGTATGGCTATGGGAAACTAACTGTTTCTACTTGCTCACACTTCTTTCAAGGTTATGCAAAGCCGACTCACAACAAAATCAAAGTTTTCACAAGATTGGCAGCTGGTTTGCCATAAATTGTTCCAGACCCCTAGCACATGGGCACCTAGAAGAAATCGCGAGAGTTCTTTACTACAGTTCAGGTTATTGAGTTGAAAATAACATAGTGCAGATTCCAAACCAATGTGTTTACAATGAAAAGTCACTGGCAACCCAGATGTACATTTGCGTTTGCTATTTACTGTCGAGGTAACACATCCGCACAGCAAACAGTGGGTCCCTCCATCACTTCTTAATGTTAGAAAAGGTTTTGGGGCCCTTCTCAAATTTCTACAACTGCAGTATTTTGGGGAGCAAAGGATCTGACCTTTAAAATTTATTTGGTAATGTGGCTGAACCTGTTTACACAGCACATTAAGATTCCAGACATCTTTAGAGCAGTTTAATAAGTTCCTCTTAGAGCTTTTGTCTAGAAAAAGAAGCCATGGTCCTCAGTCACCACAAAATGGGACAACAAAAAGACTCTCACCACCAACAGCAGAAAACCAGCCAACTTCCAGTGTAATCTACAACACTTTGCACAGTGAGGCCCAGTAGTTCTGAAAATGCCCAGGCAGAATGACAAGAATACAGAAAAAAGAAAAAGGGGGAGCAAATGCATATGCTGAGTTGAGTCCTTAAAAAAAGCACTGAGGAAGAGGTGCATGCTGGGTGCACCAGTGGATGGGCTTCATCACAACATGTTCCAGTGCCTCCTCATTAGTTAAACTCTTGGGTGGGGCCCCAGAAGGAGTTGCTGTACTCTGAGCCATGCTCTACTCTAGCAAAGTTCACATCTTACATAATGAAACCATCTGACTTACTCAAAGCTGGTTCATTTTCCCCTTCACATACCAATAAAACTTCCATGACTTCATCACAAGGACCTAAGCCAAAATGAGTTGTCTGAAGCTTGCAGGGGGCGGGCGAGGAGAGGGACACACCCTAGGCACTTAAGAAATGTAACAAAGGGCTACGATGTTTGGATTCATTTTCTAATACTTCAGCACAGGCACTGTCACACAGTTGGCCCTTGACCAACACCGGTTTAAACTGCATGGGTCCAATTATATGTGGGGTTTTTTTTCCAATAAATACTGTAAACTTATTTTAGTAAACCTATTTTCTCTTTCTTATGATTTTCTTAATAACATTTTCTTTTCTCTGCAATACTTTATTGCAGGAATATAGTGTTTAATACATACAGCAAGCAAAGTAGGTGTTGACTGTTTATGTTATTAATACGGCTTCCAGTCAACAGTGGGCTATTAGGAATTAAGTTTTGGGGAGTCAAAAGTTATATACGGATTTTTGACTGGGGAGAATGGGGTCAGTGCCCCTAAGCCTTGTGTTGTTCAAGGGTCAACTACATTATGTATTAGTTAAAATTGTATCCTATAAACAGTCGGTGGGCCTAATCAGAACTCACTCCCCTAGGGCAGTCAGCTAGCAGTATATCAGAGGAACCCATTATCTCAGTCAACACCAGAGATTTTCTTAACTGGTATACTGAAATGGGTTTTCTTTGCTGAAATCAAAATCCAAGGCGTAATAGTCTGCATAATGGATATTAAATGCAGGCTTTCATTGTTGAAACTAGTGGTATTTAAGGCCAATGCATTGGCAAAATTGTTTTAGAGACATCCTCCATCCTTGCATGCAGAAGGGCCTAAGAATCTAGGGAGGCCTGTAACCTGTACCCTTTGGACTGGTACCCAAGGCCCAACTACTCCAAGGGACTTATGCCCAGCATTTGGGTCAGAGGAGCGCTGTTACGTGACGCACTCACTTTAAAGGTGAGAGAATCCTGCCTCTAGGAAGTTGTCAGGTTGTCGACCTTGAGTGGAACTTTCCAAACAGGTTTGACTAGCGCACTTACAAGGCCAGAGAGCAGGGAATTCACTGACTTTATAGGACAGGCTGCTGGAATGCTTGGTGCCTGTCTGCTAATAAATGTTTGGTGAATAAAAGTATGTACACAGCAGAACTGACCTACAATTTACTTATGCTATGTGAGATTAGCAAACCCTTGCCCAGTTTTCTGTGGCTACTGCTACTTGTCAAGGAGAATGTAAGAGCTGGGCATGACCAAACTGGCTTAGGACAATTCTCAACAAAAATGTAACAAATATGTAACACACAACTGCTGCACTGGAGCTGACCCATACCAGTTGTTAAACACAGCCATTATTCTTAATTAAAAGTATCTAAGCTTACCATTAAACACATTGTATTTGAAAACAAAAGTAGTCATCAAAACTGATTCGCTTAATTATTTTGCTACATATTACCGGTGTTTATATCAATTAGATCAATACGGTGGAAAAATTATAAATAGCACTCCGCTGAACATCTCTTCCCAGCTCTGAGTTCAGTTTCCTCGCACTCCTCCTTGACACTAGCCATAGCGGGAGTCCCTACAGAACATAAATCAGCAAATGCTATCTCTAGCAGGGTTTTGCTGGTTTGGGGGGCTGGCTGGTAAGCATGTGCCAGGACTCTGTTGGTGTGGATGGTATTGAATTAACAGAGAAGACTTTGCCTCCTTAGACGCCTTCGCATACACCAACGTAAACAAAACCCCACATGCCCATTTTCCCCAGAGGGACCACATACATGGCCATGCTCACCCGCCTCCGGGGTGACGGGACACACTCACTTTTGAAGCGGCAGGGTCCACTAGTCTCTGGCGATGTCGGGCTGAGTTGAAATGGCTCTTCGGAGGCTGCCCTTCCTGACAGTGAATGAAGATGGGGATGAACGAGAGGTGGGAAGGGAGTAGTGGGGCATGGATGATGGGAAAATGGTCAGAGAAGGGAGAGGGACAGTGTTTAACAGCACTGTACTTTGTCTCTTTGGCTAAAATCTAATCGTAAAAACACACAAGTTTTCCCCACCGAAGCTCTTGACACGTGCAGTCATTGTGTTGAAAACAGCCTCGTATATGCAGGTGCGTAACAAAATCATGGACCCAGCCGTAAGACACTTCCCATCAAATCTTTATTTTTCTATTATCTGATACCGTCTCTAATGATATTTCAAAGATAAGGGAAACTGGAACATGATTTCCCAGCACAGGAAGTCCATCTTCCACAAATAACAGAAGGCATTAGGGGGCATCCTTAGAGTTAGCCTTGTCACGCACTTGGATATCACAAAAGTGATGTGGAAATCACAGTCTTCCTTAAAACCAAGAAAAAAATCTCCCGCCTTGGAAGCTCCTCTCTCCACTTTCCTGGCAGAATTCCTGGGGTCTGGCAGCCGCCAAAATCTCTGCCCCTAAATGCAATTAAATTTTATTGTTTCAAACAGAGATTTAGCACTA
Source organism: Mormoops blainvillei (assembly GCA_004026545.1). Lineage (NCBI taxonomy): Eukaryota > Metazoa > Chordata > Mammalia > Chiroptera > Mormoopidae > Mormoops > Mormoops blainvillei. Next base: position 212,843 of record PVJD01001184.1, read on the forward strand.
AGTTTATAACTCAAACTATGTAAAAGGACAGTCCAACCCTGCTAATTTCCCTGTGTGTGTGTGTGACCACTGGACCACAGAGAAAGACTTAACACCTCACCATTACTCATTCCATGCCAAAGACACACACACATAGACACACACAAAAACAAAAACAAGGAACCAAAAAAACCCCAACAAACAAACAAACAAGGGATTCCATTTTAATGGGGAAATTTGGAATAGGGGTCTCCATAAATGGTACAGAGTGTTTCTCTTCTCCATCTTTCAAAGTTGGATAGTAGTAAATAAGAATTTAAGAAGCAACAAGGGTCCACCAGGAGCACAGACTCTAGGCATGGGGAGATGAAAGCAACAGAGAGATGTTTCAGAAATCCCCCAGGTGCTTAAAACCCTTGTCCAGGCGAGAGACTACACGGGGAGCAAAATGGCCCTCAGAAAAGTGTTAGCATTTGCTTGGCTGTGTGTTGACAGAGAATGAGAACGCCTTCTACTTAGGTAAAAATGCAATGTCTATATTATAATACTTAAGCATTCTTTTCCTCTGCTAGGAATAACAGTTCTATTACTTTTAAGACATGGATCAATCACACCTACTTGAATTGCCAACAATCACTGCTTCCGTGTCCAAAGTATAATGCTTACCTTTCAAAAAGAAAATGTCATAAGTAGCACATTACAAGTCAGGATTATATTTTTCCAAGTAACTGTCCTGCCAACATGCATTCTTTCCCTACCCTCTTCTGAAAAAATAAAAATAAAAAATGCAAGGAAAGAGTCCTAAAACTCAGCTGACCTAGAAAATGTACCACAGCTTTCACAGCAGAAATGATGCTCATTAATTCACTGAATACCTGGCAAAACAAAAACAACAAAAAACTGAGCATGACTTCAATACAATCAATAATTTTTACATGAGAAGTAGCTTTTTAAAAAAAAAATCACAGATTATTTGGTTTGACCTGGAAGTTCTCCTTTCCATTTGATGGTTTATCATAAAGTGGTTTTAGTGCTTTTTACTCCCTAAAAAGAAATATCAGATGTAAATAAATGGTTGTCCTCATTAACATGTCTGGAGAACGATCCGCCCTTATTAAAACCCCTCTGGAATGATTACAACCCATTTAAAAGTTCCAGTGCACAGCGCCAGGCTCCTGCTCCTCAGGAAAAAAAATTAATTTCAGTGTTAAATACACAATTACAGTCAACGTGCAAATTAACTAAATAAAATGTTATTTTATTTTAATTAGCTAATTGCACCATGAACTCAGCAGGGGACAGATGTTGATATTAAACCTAGACTCTGAATCTCCAAACAGTAAGTGGAAGGCTGGGAAGGCTGGTTTACAGAGAGTACACGTACCCTTCAAGGGGAACAGAGCGGGTGGGCAGGTCTCTGAAACCTGGTCTCAATTTTATCTCATTTATTATCACCTACAACACATCTGTAATAGCTGGCTTTTGATGAACAAATAGGTCTGTGAAATAATCAATATACTTATACAGATTCCAGTAATACATCTTAATAGAAACCAAAGAACAGCCTGGAGAATTAATGTCATTTTAATGAATTGTCTATGGAGGGAAAATAAAGGAACTGTGAATAGCTCACAGCAAGTTTTTCTCCATATGACTCATACCTTAAATTAATCTTAATTTTCAATAAAATAGCCACATTATATTTTACTGTTGGCAGTGGTCAGTTGGCCGCGTATCCTACAGTTAGCTGGGTGATGCTTTGTGAGAAGGTGTACACAGTCAGGTCCCACCTAGGAATTTAGGAAAAGAATTTAATTCATTAGAAGCTGGACATGCCTGCTGCTCTACTTTAGAGAGGACTTCATTTATTAAAAGCTTTTTCTTTCCCTCTCCAGTCTTGTTACCGAGGCCAGGTTGCCTGACACAATATGGGAAGGGCCAAACAACGCATCGTGGAGCATAGTCGGCTCTGTCAGTTCAATTATGAAATCCTTTACATTTTTAAAAAAGCAAACAGGGCTCTCATAAATGGAACTGCAGAAACCAATGACCCTATATAACAAATTTGTATGTATAATTTACTGTGTTCAAGAAAAACATTAAATTCTATCACTCAAGCCAACATTAAAAACAAGATTTGTGACCTCATTTTCTTCTCCCAAATTTTTAGTCCCAAAAATCCATTTCCCCTCCTAAATGACAGCCTTCAGATTGTGGTTATCTGTCATTCCAGACTGAGACCTCAGTCTCCCAGTACAAGTTACCTCCTGCCAAATGCCATCGACATCAGGAAAATAACATACTAAAAACCTGGGCTGGCACCACAGGACTCTTTAATTGAGTGGCTTATTTACATATGCAAATAGGGCCCTTTTACTACAAGCAGAGGGGGTGGAACAAGGAGAGTTGGATTGCTCACCATTACGTCTGTGGAAACAGAAGCATACTATATTGCTAATGTCAGCTTAAGTAAAATCATTTTGCTGAGATAACCACCACTAATAAAAGTAGCAGCCTTCAGTTATATAAATAAACTATTAAAAGATGACGAAAGAAGTGCTGACATGCATATAATCTGGGAACTTAAAGGGACATATTTCATCTCCATGCTTAGTGCTTTCATCAAGCCCTCTCCTGTTAAGTCACTTTAGAAATTATAAACATCCCTTAACACTGTAGATCATACTTTTTAAACAAATTATTGCTCCCTAAACATTACAGATCTCATAGCATAATATTTCAGCCTAATTTGCATCACATAAACATAGTTACAAGAATGCTCTGTGGAAAACAACATATCAGGTGTGAAATAATGGGTGCCCAATGACTTTGGTGGTTGACATCGGATTATTTAAAAGCCTAATTCTTTAACTCAGGTATAAATCACTATCTCAAAATCAGAGTGACAAGGAAAATTTAAAACTAAGTGTACCTATAATTTTGGATATATATATATATATAGTCCCAATATTATTTTTAAATCTACCATTAGTTGACTTCCAGTCAAGATGGCAAAGTAGGCAGACATGGCTCACCTCTTCACACAACCACATCAAAACTAGAACTAAAATATAGAACAACCATCACTCAGAACCATCAGAAATCGAGTTGAATGGAAGTCTGATAACTATGAAATCAAGTTGAATGGAAGTCTGAAAACTATGGAATTAAGGAAACCACATCCATCCAGACTGCTAGGAGGGACACAGACATGGAACAGACTGGTCCCACACCCATATGCGGTGGATAAAATTCAGGAGGGGTATCTCAGGAGCAAGGAGTCCCAGTCGCAGAGCAGGCCCCCCACTCCGGGATCCAGTATCAGGAAGATAAGTCCCCCAACTTCTGGCTGCAAACACCAGTGAGGATTGAGTTGGTGGAAAAAACTGCTGGTGCCCCAAGCAGTTCCTCTTAAAGAACCCACATATGGACTCATCTACTCAGACTCACTCTCTGAGCTCCTGCACCAGGGAAGCAGCTTGAAAGGCGCCAGTGGTACACAGGGAGAAACTGAAGTGCCTGGCGTTGAGGTGAGCAGAGTCCATTGTTCCTTTCCTAAACCCTCCCCGTACAGAGCCAGGAGGCGGGTGCCATGTCTGAGACTCCATCCAACTGGCTAATACTGTTTGACCTGCCTTGGAGATCCCCAGAGACTCTGCTCCACCCATTTTATGGGCCCACCCAAGCTGTTTTTCCATATGAATGGCTGGTCTTCTCTCCTGCTTCACAACTTCCTAAATCCTCTCAGACAAGCAACAGTTGGCCTCAGTGAACCCCAGGCCTGGCACTAGCAGCAGCTGGTGTAGATTCACAGCTTGGCTTCTCCTCGGAGTCTCCAAACCTGGCACAAGTAGCAGCCATCTCAGATTGCTTTATAACTTACACAAAAAACAGGTGGGGGCTGACCTTGGTCTGCACCACCTGGGAAACCCCATGGCCAGTATACCCAGTGGACAGCTACAGAACACTTCGGAGCACCACCACCCTGCCCCTGCACAGCTGACCCTCTACGGAGGACAGAGGTTGGGGGTCAGTGGTCACAGCCAGTCCTTGCTGCAGACTGGCCTGGGTAAATTCCTCCCATTGACTTTCCAGCAGCAATCAAGGCTCAACTACAAGAGGAAGACATACTTGGCTTATACAAAGGACACACCTCAAGTACCCAGCTTGGGTGGTAGGGGACGCTGTGCTACTGGACCCTACAGGACACCTACTACATTAGGCCATGCTACCAAGACACAGAGTCAAAGCAGCTCTACGTAATACATAGAAACAAACACAGGCAGGCTGCCAAAACGAGGAGACAAAGAAACATGGCCCAAATGAAAGAACAGATAAAAACTCCAGAAAAAGAACTAAACAAATGAACATAAGCAATCTATCAGATGCAGAGTTCAAAAACTGGTCATAAGGACGCTGAAGGAACTTAGTGAGGACCTCAACAGCATAAAAAACATCCAGTCAGAAATGAAGGATATACTAATTGAAATAAAGAACAATTTACATGGAAACAAGAGTAGAATGGATGAAACCAAAAATCAAATCAATGATGTGGAACATAAGGAAGAAAAAAAAAAACAAACAAACCAAGCAAACAAACAAAAAACCCCACAAAAACCAACAGAACAAGAAGAAAGAAGAATCCAAAAAAATGAGGATAGTGTAAGCAGCCTCTGGGACAACTTCAAGTAATCCAATATTCACATCATAGGGGTGCCAGAAGGAGAAGAGAAAGAGCAAGAAATTGGAAATCTATTTGAAAAAATAGTGAAAGAAAACTTCCCTAATTTGGTAAAGGAAATAGACATGCCAGTCCAGGAAGCACAGAGAGTCCTAAACAAGATGGATACAAAGAGGCCCCCTCTAAAACACATCATAATTAAAATGCCAAAGGTTAAAGACAAAGAGAGAATCTTAAAAGCAGCCAGAGAAAAGCAGTTAGTTACCTACAGGGGAGTTCCCATAAGACTGTCAGCTGATTTATCAAAAGAAAATTTGTGGGCTAGAAGGGATTGGCAAAAAATATGCAAAGTCATGAAAAGCAGGGACCTACAGCCAAGATTGCTCTAGCCATATAGAAAACTTTCATACAGAATCGAAGGGCAGATAAAGAGCTTCCTAGACAAGGAAAAACTAGAGGAGTTCATCATCTCCAAACCATTATTATATGAAATGTTAAAGGGACTTTTATTTAAGAAAAAGAAGATCAAAACTATAAACAATAAAATGACAATAAATACATATCTATCATCAATTGAATCTAAAAAACAAACTAGGCAAACAAGAAGAACAGAGACAGAATCATGGATATGGGGAACGCTCTGATGGTCGCCAGATGGGAGGGGGCTGTGGGGGAATGGGTGAAGAGGTGAGGGGATTAAGAATCACAAATAGGTAGTTACAGAATAGCCATAGGGCTGTAAAGTACAGTACAGGAAATGGAGCAGCTAAAGAACTTATATGCATGACCCATGGACATGAACAATGGTGGGGGGATTGTCTGAGGGAGTGTGCGATGCTGGGTGGAGGAGGGCAAAGGGAGAAAAATCAGGACAACTGTTACCATAATCAATAAAATATAATTTAAAAAAATAAAGAAATGTACCATTAGACCTTTCCGGCCTAGAGACTTTAACATAAGAAATAAGAAAAAAAGAAAAAACACCTAATTATTTCAAGGGCTCCTAGACTTCTTCTTAAAAGTTCATTCAAAACAGCTTAATTCTGAAAAGAATCACGTGCATTCTCAGATAAAAATGCAGTTTTTCACCCAACTCTGAGACATCCTTTTGTTTGTGATAAATATATTTCACCCCCAATTTAAGGTCCTAGTAAACACTGTACTTTAATACAACAAAGCTCTTACAAATAGGCTGAGTAAAGGGGCACCCATACATCGATAAAGCAATCTAGGACCACACAAGTCAAAATAAATCATTTGAAGGAATTCACAAGCTGAGGAGATTTAACAATTACCAAGCATATCAAAACAGGAATCAGAAACCCAAATTAATAAGGAAGAAATGTGCCATTGAGAAGGTAGAGCACATTTCCAGTGATAACATCATAGGCTTCTAAACCCCATGGAACTAATCACACAGTAATTTATGAAACCATCATAATTAATAACATTGTAAAGATAAAAGCACATCATTTTTTCTTGTCTACTTTCCAACCTATGCTTTTCAACCAGGCTCAAGAAGAGAGTGACCAAAATTGGGCCGGGGAAGACACATCCCCACCCCTGAATGCTGACCCTCAGGTAGTGGTTTTCTACCTTTCCCCATGAGAAACATATCTTACATCATGAAACAACAGCTGCCAATCCTACCAGCAATGCATTTTATTTTCTAATCTAGTCTAGAGCCCCCTTAAACAAATGCTGATCTCCACCCACAAAATGGATGATTTGACCTGAAGTCAAAACCACACCAACGGAGTGGTTATCAAACTGTGGTAACATGGGAATCACCTAGAAACTCCTTACAAATGCTTCAGGTGGCATCGCAAACTTTGGTCATTTACTTATTAAAATTTTCCCATATTCATATACTTTGTGTACTATTACATCGACTACATATACCATTCTTAATTATTCTCTTCAAAAAGATTTCTCCATTTTGAAAAATCTTAAATACTTCAATTTTTAATGATGACCTAAGTAATTGCATCTCGAAATCACAGCTTTGTTGTGCTAGTTACATTTTCTATAGTGTGTTTTAAGATAAATACGTTAAACACTACATAAAAACATTTATGCACTGACTAGAGTCATCTGTGTGGAACCAGTGGCATCTACATCAACTCGGGTGGCAGACAACAGCAGCGAACAGCCCAGGTTCCGCAGTCTTGTGGTGGCGGTGGGGGAAGGGTGGGGGCGGGGTTTGGGGGGCTGGTCACCATAAGCTGGCGTTTATGATTCTATCATAACATCTCTCCCTCGATTCCAAATGCCTATTCTGAGATGTCAAACAGAGATTGCAAATGTCACAGGTCCATGATCCACTTATTGACCTTTGCCCCCCAAGTCTGCCCTCCTCAGTGATGTCCAGGAAAGGGCACCACCATTTACCCAGTTGCTCTGGTGAATGACCTAGGAGTCAATTTTTCTGATTCTTTCATAACATCAGTTCCCATGAGACAAGCAACCCCCACCCCCAACATCCACCCCTATCTAATCTATCAGCAAATCACACTGGCTTTAACTGCATAGTATATTTGAAATTCAACCCTTCTTACTTTTATCATTATCCATCTCATCTAAACCATTTGTCTGTATTAGTTTGCTCCAGCTGCCATAAGAAAATATCACCCACTGGATGGCTTAAATAACAGAACTTCATTGTCTCACAGCTCTGGAGAACAGAAGTCTAAAATCAAGGGGTCAGCAGGGTTGGTTCCTTTAGAGGGCTGTGAGGATTAAGACCTGTCCCAGGCCCCTCTCCTTGGCCTCTAGATGGCCATCCTCTCTGCATCAATTAACATCATCTCTCCCCTCTATATGTTTGTCTCTGTGTCCAAATGTCCTCTTATTATAAAGACATAAGTTATACTGGATTAGAGACCACCACAAAAACTTCCTATCTCCAAGTAAGGTTATATTCTGAAGTACAGGGGTTAGGACTTCAGCATATCTAGGGGGAGACACAATTCAACCCATAACACCATCCAACTCCTCTAGACTCCTGCAGTAACTTCACATCTCTCTTCCACGTCTTTTGCTTCCCAAAGAGTCTATGCTCCCAACAGCAGACAAAGCCATCCTAATCTAATAAATCATGTTTCTTTCCTCTAAACCTTCCAGTATCTTTCTCTTCCTCTCACCAAAGTCTTTCCAGGGCCCGTAAAGCATGGAAAAACCCAGCCCTAGCCCTTGTCCGAATTCCTACTGCTACCTCCCACTGCCCACTCCATTCTGACCGCACCAATCTTTGTGCTGTTACCAGAGCCCTGCTCTTCAAGCACATTCCCAGCTTGGGGCTTCACTGGAAAACTCTCCTTTCAAGTATTTTTGCAAAGCATGCCTACTGACTTCATTAGGAAAGCTCAAATGTCCTCTCCCCTAAAAGGGGACCCTCCATCACCCCCTTTCCCCTTGTCCTCCTTTACTTCATAACAGTTATTACTACCTGACATTACATGATATTAGAATGTAAGTCTCAGGCATGTTGTATATGTAGGTCTTTATCTTTCTACTCCTTTTTTTAAGGTGGGTATTTGCATGTTTATTTTTTAATTTAATTTTATTGTTTTATATTACAGTTGTCCCAATTTTTCCACCATTGCTCTCCCCTGGCCCCCTACTCCCACAGTCAATCCCCACCCTGTTGACCATGTCCATGGGTCATTTATACATACTTCACAAGACCAGGGGCTTTGTGTGATTTGTTCTCTATCTGCCACTTGGTGGACGCTGGGTAAGTAATTATCAAACCAATAAATGAAATATATATATATAATATTATATATATATAATATTATATATAATATATATAATAAATGAAATATATATATATATAATATATATATATAATGCATAATCACACCGGCTCATCCATTCCCAATGGTTCGGGGTTCCAAAGGAATTAGTACTTACAAAGAAGTAAAAGGAGCAGGACTTCTTCACCACCCCTAGGCCAAAAGAGACAAAGGGAGGGAGCTGCTTCCAGAACCTGAAACAGAGAGCTAGGTGTGGAGGGTCACCTGACAGGTGCACTTGCTGTCAGAGAGCACGCAGCCAGCCTGTGCTAATGCCACAGGAAGGTAGCCAGAGAACAGGGAGTTCTGTCATATTCCCCATGCTCCCTCCTTCCCTCCAGTCTCCTGCTCCCCCAGTGGGCTGAACCCAGCCAGACACCAGAGGGCATGGGGTCCTTCGATGTAGGTCCTAGGGGGCAGTGAGTAGAGGGAGAAAGGAAGGAAGAAAAAGGGAGAGGAGAGAGGGAAGGAGGGAGGGAAGGAGGGAGGAAGAAAGGGAGGAGGGCAGGGAAAGAAAGGAAGATGGAGAGAGAGGGGGAGATATGCGGAAAGGTACAAAGCGATTTGGAGATTCAAAAGAAGGTATCAGGCACCCAAAGATCACTGGGCAAGAATTAACAGCAGCAACCACAGGACCGCTTCCCTTTTCTCTTCTCTGTTTGGTCCCAATTCCTTCAGCAGCATGCGTTGTTCCACCTGAAAACTGCCCCTGCTGTACTGAGTATGACACATGCATTAGCACTGAAGCACAGTGGACATGGTACGTGTCTGATGAGAGCAGAGGCAAACGACGTGAGCGGAGAAGCCAACTGAGTACTTTTCTTCGCTGGCTCTGGCTTCCCAGAAATGCTGAAGGGGTGAACTAGATATTATCTGTGAAGCACCATATATTAACGATGGGGGTTTTTCCTTTTCAAGGTTTCGCATTAATGTAATTTCGGTAGATCTGCAGTCTCAAGTCAAAAGAAAATCCTGGGATTGGATTTCTGATGAAATTCTTGCTTTGAATTCAAATTTACTTCCCAGCCCTGGTACATTTCAAATTGCCTTTTAAAAGTATTCAGCGTTAGGAGAGCAGAAGAGCCGGTCTGCACGGAATCCGCCAAGACTCCATGGGGAAGGTGGCTCTGGCGCTCGCTGAGGTTTAGTGGGCAAAGGAGACCTCGCAGAGCGCCAGGGTCCTCCCCGCCCCGACCTCCCACACCTCGGCATCCACGTCTGTAGCATGATGTATTTGAAGTTTTAAAATCCCAAGACCCTTTCTGAAAGGTAGCTCAATATTGTGAAGATCAAAAATATTCAAGGTGCCCTGGCTGGTGTGGCTTGGTGGATTGAGCGCCAGCCTGCGAACTAAAGGGTCGCTGGTTTGATTCCCAGCGACACATGCCTGGGTTGCAGGCCAGGTCCCCAGTAGGGGGTGTGTGAGAAGCAACCACACATTGGTGCTTCTCTCCCTCTCTTTCTCCCTCCTTCCCCTCTCTCTAATAAATAAATACATAAAATCTTTTTTAAAATATTCAAGGATACCCCGTTTTAAAAATGAGTGAGTTCAATTACTGAACTCATGTCACAGTTCAAATTTCTGATAGGTTTCATAGTATGTGTGTTTTGGGAATCACAATATTGACTTACTACTTAGAAAATGTTTATGTTTACTGCTGTTCATAAAGTAATGTTTGGGTCTGGGACTATATCATTCCCATCAGTCATTGATCCTTTGTTAGAGTATTTCAGAACATCATATATTGATTCAAATTAATGAATTTTATGTCTAAGACCAGTTAACATATTTTACCATAGACAATAAGTTTATGGATGTAATTACTGACTTGAGCTCCAAAAACACAGCACAATTATACTGTAGCACATATGTCAACCCACTTAAGTCACTCCAAGTTAGGAAAAAATCTAATATCACATGCCACGCTTATTTTAATGAGAAAAATTACAAGATAGCTAAATTAAGAAAACCAATTTCCCACAGGGAAATCTGGGTGTTGGGTGGGGGGACGGGCAGCAGTGAGGATTTAAAGGTATATCAATTTTCTGAAGGCAAAATAAAATTTTCAACATAATTCTGAGTTGCACCCAAAGCAAATTATTGCCAGCAAGTAATAGGGCCCTAATAATTAGACTTATTGGGGATAAAACTGAGCAGAGGGATGAACTATACGCCTCGAAGCTGGTTTGATTTGTTTCATCTGTTTGAGCGGGCATCAGGGAAAAGAGCCAGGGTCCCCAAAAAGGGACGAGCCCTGGCTTTGCAGGCTGGGGCAGGATGTTGTCAGCTCATCTCTTTCTCATCTTGCAGTTGTGAAACCGATTAAGGGCCTACAGAGACACCGCAATCATAATGACAACAGCGAACACCTGATACAACACTGCTAACCCGTAAGACAATGACATTGATGTCTTTTACCACAAGCACGATCACTGTAAATTCCTGGGTGAGGTAGACAGACGAAAGGTCATCTTGTTACTCCCTCTCATTAATAAGATGCTTACAAGACATGAACCTTTCAGACAGGTACAAATAAAACCATCCTCATGTTCACGGTGCAGTGCTCTAAATTCTGTCCTCCAGTCTAACCGAAGCGGACCCTCATTTGGGGAATATAAAAATTTTCATTTTGGTTTCCCCACAGTAGCAAAGCCCTGCAGAATATGCACAGTGTGGAAGGCACTCTGTCATAATGGAAAAGGTCCAAAAGACGCACAGATGTTTCCATCTGTAAAATGGGGGTAGTAACAGCTATCTCCACAGCGCTCTGAGATAGAATAATACCTATATAACACTCAGCCCATACCTGGCAGCACTGAAGCGGCTCACAGTAACTGCCGATTTATATATAGCACCTCCAACACTGACCCACTTCACACTTCTGATAATAAACTCCATGCAACCGACTTTGAGAGGATTTGGAGCATTTTCTATATTTGTGAATGAACACAGGAATAGAGGCGAGACCTGACGTGGGAGTTTTGGGCTTTGTGAAAGCGATGTGTGGCTCAGATCCCCTGTTCTATCATTTAAAAAAAAAAATCACATGTTACAAAAGCATACAAGAGGAACCTGTAGTTATAAGACAATGCCCGAACTAACTAACCTTTTGAAATAACTGAGCGGTGACAACAGACTAGAAGCGATGGCTGCGTAGCCTGCCTTCAGAGCAGCAGGCCCGGCCCTGCGTTTGTGAGCCGCCAGTCCTGCCTCCTGACTGCATTATCAGAGCGCCGGCCATCCGCAGTGACACGGCGACTTTCCCATGCTGCCAGTGCACTTCCGCTCTGTCCCAGACGTCTGCCCAGGGGAATGCAAAACAGGAAGGAAACAGGCTACACAATCAATGAACCAGGGATTTTTTTTTTTTTTTTTACTTTTTATATTTTTTTTAAGTTAGAGGATGGGGAAGGGGTGGGAGGGAAGTGCCGAAGCCTGGGGAATGGAATGAGGGCAGATGACAGAAAGGAGCAGAGGAAGTGTTGGGAAGAAAAACAAGAAAGGCTGCTGACGACAAAATACTCCAGCAAAAAAGGAAAAGGTGTTCCTTGCCAAGAAAAATGTGCTAATCTTATGCAGCTAAAACAGATATTTAAAGAAACACCGTAAGACTTTTGTCCTTAACTCCTTAATATGTAATCTTGAAGGAATACTTAATCCTAAACACTCCAAGAGGGATGGGGTATTCTGAGACTACCAGCTACGCACTTCACTTCTCTAAACGAGAACGTTTTTTCTGTTTTGTTTTGTTTTGTTTCTTATCCCATTAATTTCTTTTTGTCCTGCAAAAACATTTACACTTTTTTATTTACATTCAATATTATTTTGTATGGCTTCATGGGTATGGCATAGTGGCCAATCACACACTTTACAGAGTATTCCCCCAATGTTTCTAGTACCCACCAGCACCATACAAATCAATCACAGTATTATTGACTGTATTCCCTGTGCTGTACTTTACATCCCTGTGACTGTTTTGTAACTACCAATCTGTGCTTCTCAACCCCTTCAGCTCTTTCACCCAGCTGCCCCCGCCCCCATCCAGCAACTGTCAGTCTGTTCTCCATATCTATGAGTCTGTCTCTGTTTTGCTCGTTCATTGTTCTTCAGATTCACATGTAAGTGAAATCGTATAGTGTTTGTCTTTCTCTGTCTGACTTGTTTCACTTAGCATAATACTCTCTAGATCCATCCATGCTGTCACAAATGGGAAGATTCCATTCTTTTTTACAGCTGAGTAATGTTCCGTGGTATATATGCACCACCACTTTTTATCCACTCTTCCATTGATGGGAACTTGGGTTGTTCCCAGAGCTTAACTACTGTAAATAATGCTGCAATAAACATAGGGGTGCATATATTCTTTTGTATTAGTGTTTTCGGTTTCTTCGGATGTATACCCAAAAGTGGAATTGCTGAGTCCTAAGGCAGATAAACCTCTTTTCTTGTACAACAGTAAAAACCAGGGTAGCAGATTTTACTGTCTCAATCAGACTGCAAGGGCCATAGAGGAGAGTAAATATTCTTATGAGTGAGTTTTTAAATAAGGAACAGTTAATATAGCATTCACTATGTGCTAGGTTTCATTGTGCATTATATATATTACCAACTTTAACCCCCACAATAGCTTCATGAAATGAGCACTATTACTGTCCCCATTTTACAGATCAGAAAATAAAGGTATAGACATTTTAAAATGTGCCTTAGGTCACAGAGCTGTTAAGAAATAGAGCTGAGATTCAAATCCAGGAAGACTGGCCATAGAATTGGTGCTTTCAACCACTACTCCAAGGAACCTCTCACTGGTCCTAATTGATCAATAATAATATTTATTGAACCACTTTTTTAAAATAGCTGATCAACTTGTCTTTTTAGGGTCAGTGATCTTAACGTGCTGAGATATTTTGTAAAAAAAAAAAAAAAAAAAAAAGCAAATATCTACTAAAACCAAAACCTTAATGCACAACTGTCTAATTCTAAGACAGCCATAAACACAGGAGGGAGAATGGATGAGGAAACACAGCCTTAGGATGAGTTTTCAGTCATGTTGTATTTATTGTGCCTAAAATTTTTTATTACAATGTTCAATTGCTTTCATTAAAAATACTATCTGAAGAAAAATGGCAAAATGTAAACATTTCCTAATTCTAAATGTCAGGTACACACGGGTGTTTGGTATATCATTCTCTACACTTTCTGGTATTTTATGAATGTTTCAAATTTTTAAAAGACCACATTTAACAGCTGGTCCTATAACATGTTACCATGACTCTTGTTCTAGGTCAATACTTAAAGCACAATCAAAAGATCTTCCTATAAAAATATGGGCATAAGGGCTGTCTGATTAAAACCCAGATAAAAAGAAAATCAGACTTAAAATCAGGAAGGCAATCAGTCAGCCTGTGTCTTCCTGATAAAGACAACACACAGGAATTTCTAATCTTTCCCTCCAGACACAGCAGTGACATTGACTGGCACATGTGAGGGCAATTAGTAACTCTTCAAAACCGAGATCAACTTCTCACTTTCCTTCACAAAGACAAAGTAAAACAAAATAACAAAAATTTGCCGGAAACTATGCACAAAATCATTTATCCTTTTAAATTCTAGGTAGAGACCAAACAGGTCTTTAATCTCCCTCACCTTTGCATTCTGACCACCAAGGTCTACCTGTGCTCCCACCTGTAATCAGGCTGCAGGTCCCCTGTGGGCTGCATCTCATTGCCCAAGGTCCCTCACTCCCCCTCTGACACCAGCCTCAGCTGCCTCAAACTCGGTCAAGCTGGTGCTCACGCTGTCCCATCTCAATCACGCCCATTATTCATTTTTCTACTTCTGCCCCAGTCATTCTCCAAGACCAGGGGAACCTGTGGGGCCCAGAGTAAGGATTAGTTAACTCCCCTGGGACAACCCTCCCCTAATGGGGGACAGTACCAGCAAGGAACTGAGGGCTTTGTTTCAACCACCTACAAGGAGCTGAACCCTACCAACACCCAGTCAGGAGCCCTGGGCAATTCCTCCCCGAGCCCAGCCTGGAGATGACCGCAGCTCCAGCCAATGCCTTGATTTTAGACTTCAGGGAGATCTTGAGCCGTATGACCCAACTGTACCTGGATTCCTGCCCTACAGAACTGTGATATAATAAATGCCTGTTGTCCAAAGCAGCTACAGTTTGAGATCATTTGTTTTGCAGCCACAGCTGACCAATATACACACTAACCATGATAAAAAAAAAAAGTCACCACCAGTATGGACAGAGTTTGGACAGAGCATAGCTGATGTTGAATTCTAGTTCTTTCATATACTCATTCAACAAGCACCTACTATGTGCTCGGCAGTGTGGACACAGAAACTAACTTCAAAGAGATACTGACCAGGCCTTCTTCAAAAAGGCAAGCTTGCAACATTTTTTGGCAAACCTGCTCATGCATAAAATACTAATTTATTTTAAACTATGACTTACTATAAATGTTCAATGTCAGCTGACTCTATAAGTAGTTTATTAAACATACAAATGTCTTTGCTATATTAATGCATTTTGTGTTCAATGAAAAATACGTAAAGCGGTGTTCCATCTGCTCAAAATATAAGTTATATATTTAGAAAAGAATTCTGATTTTCTTTGCCACAAAAATTCTTACAGGAATTAGGCCTTTTCCTTCCATTCATTCAAAAAACTATTCCCACAGACAGAAAATTCATGGAGCAGTGATTTGGAAAACTTTATGTCCAAACATTCTGTAATATTTTCCAACTCAACTACTTAGAAGTCTATATTCTCCTCTTACTCTCTAATGAGACTCAGTAGGCACTGTGCAAACCCAGGACAACCATTTAAACATCACTGAACAATATTACGTAGATGAGACTTCATCTTTTGAACAGAACTCCTTTTCACATGATACTAACTGGAAAAAACAAAAAGATAAAAGCAAGGACATTCTCTTGCTTCTTCATAAAAATTTCTTCAGTTCTATTTGTTTATTTTAAAAAACACCATCAGTTTTCCCACAGTGTCACAATCTATTCTAGAAAAACTTAAAAAAAAAATATGACCATTTGGAATAAATAGAAAAAGAAAGATAAGGGGAAATAATTTTTTAGTATGAATTTAAACATACACAGGCACTATATGAAATGTTAAAGAGACCTATTTAAGAAAAAGAAAATCAAAACTATGAACAATAAAATGGCAATAAATGCATATCTATCAACAATTGAATCTAAAAAACAAACCAAGTAAACAAGAACAGAGACAGAATCGTGGATACAGAGAGCATTTTGATGGTCGCCATATGGGAGGGCGTATGGAGGAATGGAGAAGAGGTGAGGGGATTAAGAAGTACAGAGAGGGAGTTCCAGAATAGACAGCCATGGGGACATAAAGTACAGCATAGGAAATGGAGCAGCCAAAGAATTTATACGCATGATCCATGGATGGACATGAACAATGGTGGGGGCACTGTCCGAGGGAGTGGGCGGTGCCTGGTGGAGGGGAGCAAAGGGGGACAACTATCATAGCATAATCAATAAAATATACTTTAAAAAAAACATACACAGGCACACTTAGACCTATCAAACCCTATAACTGGAATAATTAAACTTGTCCCAGGGAGAATGTTAACTAAATTATCACACTGGTTATGCAGCCTTTTCAAACATGCCTCCATTCTCTTCCCATTCCTACAATTATCTTTAACCAGCCATAGCTTGAACAAGTGTCAACTTTCATTAGAAGCAATACCATGACTGTCCACCAGCCATGGCATAAGGTCACAGAATACAGAATTCGGAACAGAGGTGGGGGGAATCACAAAAGAACTTAAGATGTATTAGCCACCCTCTCTTACACTTCTTTTGGACTTCAACCAGGGGATGCCATCCAGTAGGACATTGTTAGGAGAGCATTTTTCACGCACCACTTTACTCACTCACCGAAAGGAATACAGCGCTGTTTCTATTAGGGAGGGAAGATGGTAGCTTATGCCTTATTAGGGTGTCCTTTGAAGAATGCTAACACACATATCTACAACTTTTGTAAACTTAACTACACACAATTGAACTTTGTGAATTAGCCCTGGAATGATAATTTCTATATAAAAATTTAGCTGTTTTTCTAATTTTGGAAAAATATATAGTGCAAATTAATAGATTTCAGCTATGTAAAATGTCCTTCAGCCCAATCACTTTGGAATAAGAAAAGACCATTGTATAGGAGACAAGGATAAATTGTGAAGCCAAAGAAATATAGGTTTGTATCCACACAGACAAGCTCTATAGTGTCCTGGCAATGTGTTCAATACATTGAACTCTGAGTCTCAGTTTCCTCTTCTATGAAATGAGGTTAATAATGTCTAACCAGGTCATTTTGAGGATTAGAGCTAATATACATAAGGAGTCTAGCAGAGCATCCAATATTTAGTTGGCATCTAATACACCACGGAGATTATTATTAGGTATTTTCAAAATATTTCACTGCATTGAGCTCAAGAGTAACACTGTTCATGGAAACTATTATTCATTAAAAATAATAGGAATTTAGCTAATGTCAGATAACCTCTTTGGGCTATACAATAAGGGGAGTGGAGGGGGGTCAAACCAGGTAATTCTCCAGAACCTCTTTAGCTCTAAAATAAACAATACAATGAAATTAGGTACCACTCAGCAAAGCTCAAAACAGTCCGAAGGAAGAGTATAGATGGAAACTGCTCTTAAATAGAATTTTTCCACAATTAATTAATGGCCACGCGCGGGAGGAAATCTGCACCAAGATAACAACGATACAAAGACGCAACTGAAAGGAGTGCACACACTTTAACAACCCAGGGATATGTGGAGCCAATTAACATGAAAAGGGCTTTAGATGTGTAAGACAGGTTTTTAAAACATTAAGAAAATGGTGGCTTTAAAGAGTCATTTCCAAAGGAATGAAAGAGACAGCAAGCTGAAACAGTAGCTCACACAAATTAAACTGTCCTTTAAGAGCAACAGCCAGAAGAAAAAAAAAGAATGCATTGGAGGCTACTTGCAGCATCTTCATGGCTCTTGTCACGAGTGTTAAATTTTGCGCGACAAAAATTTGTAACTAACTGTTGGTTCAAATTGCCTGGCAGCCTAATCAATTAGATGGCTGCCCCTACCCACTCTCCCATTAAACCCTGGCTAAAGGGACACTCTGATGGCTTCTTTTTCTCTTCTCCAAGCCTGTCTGCTAAGTCTTCCAATGATACATGTAAATAGAGAGTGAGATAAAGAAATAGATAAGATTGTGGTTCTTACACACATACACACACAGAAAACAGGGCCAAGATGGAATGCTGTACTAACATCTCATTTGTTTTTAGAATGATTTTAAACCATTCTAAATTGTTAAAAATGGAGATTACCATCTATGGGGAAATAGTCAGTCTGCACTGAGTATAAATACTGCCTCAGCAACCTCTACTGGCAGGAGAAACCCTCTCCCCATTCCAAAAGATTCTTCCCACTTGGATGCAATGTTAAAAAAAAAAAAAAAAGAAGGAAAAGAAAAGCCTTAAAACCAGTTCGTTCTTGTTCTCTCCCCACCACCACCCCACCCCGTCCCCGCCCCCGCCCCCGCCCTTATATATACAGTGGTAGCTCCGTACTTGTTGGTATCAGAACTCGTCAAACCTGCTACTCATTGCATTTTGACGAGAAAAAATGTTTCAACACTCGGTGCTTGCCCACCACTCACTGCACTTGTAGAGCTTGCAGGCCACCCCGCAGAGAAAATGCTTCATCAATCGCTGCTTCCTCACCGCTTGTCAGAACGAATTAGCGACAAGTACCGAGGCACAGCTGTACATATTTTGAGGGCCTAGATTTGGAAGGAGTCACAAACACAAGCTTCAAAGGCTATAGATAAGTTCTGTTTAGGGTTTTAAAAAAATGGGATTTGCAGGACATGTGCTTTCCCATTGGATCAAAAGCCCCACTACTCCCCGTTGCCCCTAGTGGGCCTTAGACATGTAGCTTATGTTTCCAGCCCCTGAGGATATTTTAGTTTGCTTCACTTTCCTAAAATGTGTAATTAAACAGTTGAAAAAATACATGTTTATGTATTTGTGTTAAGTCTAGAAAATAAGGGGTGGTCACAACTTTAGGACAGGCTTTTGCAATTAAGTCAAGTCAGAAGATTCACTCCAGGATACTAATGAACTTTTAAAAATGGGCTTATTTCTCTTCAGCAAGGCCACTTTCTTATTTAAAAGTTATTGCAGGCATATCTCATTTTACTGCACTTCATGGATGTTGCGTTTTTATAAACTGACGGCAAGAGGCTCCACCAGCAAAAGGATTACGGCTCGGTTCACTGTGGTGCTGTGGGATGGAGCCTACGCTGCCTCCGAGGTCTGCCCGTATTTAAAAGTTCAAACGCTGCCACAAGGAAGAACTCACGCATCTGCTATCCGCAGGGTGGCAGAGAGCACAGGCTATGAATGAAAACATTATGGTTCTGACGCTCACTGTTTCCATAACTTTGGGTCAGTCACTTCGTTTCTCCGAGGCTCAGGGCTCTTAGGGGGAGGATGAAGGAATTAAGCTAGATTACATCTAAGGTTTCTCTCTTGGAACTAAAATGCTGTGATTCTCTAATTCTAAGTACCTCAGGTGTTCTCCATGGAAGAAAAAAGAATACTTTTTTACGGGGAAAGCTCTACTACGTGTCAACCCTGGAGGAGTTGCAGTCAGTGAAAAGAAAATCAGGCAAGTTCTTTACCTAGAATCCTGCAGTGAGTCAGAGGATGTACAGGGACAAGAATCTAGAATTTATCATCTTTATTCTGGCTGATGGAACCACTATAAATAATTGCCTCATGCCTGTGAGGTAATATGCTTTTTGCCAAGGACCCCATTAACATCTGAAGGGACCTTGACAGATTCTCCTTTATTTCACATATAGCTTTTATCAATTTATATTTCTTTTTAAACTTTCTGCTCTGATTATAAAAATAATACATAACATAGAGTCACAATAGAATGTCTCAAAGATACAAAGAGAATTAAAATCCCCTGGAGTTGGGGTGGGCACTGAGAGCCGGCTGTCTCGTGTGTGTGGCACAGTGTGCTGCTGTGGCCACACCAGCAACGGCCCTGCCCGTGCCATGTGTATAGAAGCGGCAGCTATGGGCTCACGTGTGGTTTGGCAGGGGCATTTAAGGAATTGATTTTCCATCGTGAGCACCACAGACCACAAATCTGAGAATATTTCTTAAGTCAATGTACTGGAAGGAAGAAGAAAACTGGGAAGAAAAGATGGAGAAGAAATGGAGGATTAAAAAATAATTCACTAGCCAGGACACCCTGGTTCCACACTTCGTAACCCTCACACACTGCAGCGAAGAGCCGACAGATGTGAACAATTTGTTAAGAGCGGCAACGATAAAAGGCAATAACCATACAAAGCCTTATGCTGGCTTCCCACATCAGCTACTTATCACTGTCAAACCATTTACAATAAAAATTATAACAACTTAGGCTAACTGATCACTGGGGAAGCCATGCCTAATAATTCTTTACTTGCTAAGCTAACAAAGTATCTGCCTGATTTTAAGAGGTTAGCAGAGTAAGAGCACGAACGTACTAATTTCTTCAAAGAAGAAAATACTTTATTATTTCAATTGCAAGTGTCGCTGAAAATTTTTCATTCCTTATCACCTTCTTTTTTGTGCTTCTTCTAAGCTCTTCGCAAATTATTCATATGTTAAAACATATTTTCACTGTAAAACAAATAAAACTAAGACATCTTTATAGAAGAAAATGCAACATATTTTTAGGGAGAAACATAATAAATTTACTTTGCCCTTAAAATAGAAATTTCTAAATAATCAAAAGGAAAACTCACTACTATAAGCGAGTAGTAACTAAATAAAAGCACAAAATAGGATTCTTTTGCAAGTAATAAACTACAGTACCCAATACAGAGGAGCTTAGTCAATATAAAGAAGTTACCCATGGGTTTAATTATAAAGTTGATTCATCAGCCTTACATTATTGAGGACCTGGTGTCTTCAGACCTCTTGGCCCTGCTTTTCATGACATTTCCACCCTTCTAAAGCGAGCTTTCTTCGTGCACCCAAAATAGCTTTAAGCTACTCTTAGACTATGCACTTCTTAATTAACTCCCAACAAGAAAAAGCATCTTTGCCTCAACATTCCCAATAAGGGGACACAAGTTCCCTCTACCAGACTCGGGTTAAGTCCCATGCCATCCCTGCAACCACCATGGTCCATGGGATAGAATATGCTGGTTAGCCCAGTTTACGTTGCAGAGTCTCTACTAGCTCTGGACATGAGTTAGCTTTGCCACAACCAGATGCAAATCAGGAGCCAATAAGAAGGAGCGAGAAAGGAATGGATGCCGCACGAGGACCATGTCTTCTAGCTCTGTTAGGGTCTCAACTGGGTTAAGTCATACAAATTCATAGGCTCCAACTCAAAATTATTTTCCATAATGAAAGTATAGCTGCTCCTAGACACCATTTTATCTCCAGGTCTCTTTGGAGGTCTTTCATGCTCTCCTTAAAGAAGGACAATTACCTTAAATAGTAACTCAAATTGAAACCTTCCATCTTTTTGCCTTATTCACTTCTCCCCGTTGACCAGCAGGGCTCTCCAGGCACCAGCTAGTTTATGACAAAGTCCTTACAGGCTTTGAGAGGATGTTTCGGGGACTTTAAACTATAATGTGCCTCCCCTTATATAATTACATAATTTACAATGATCGATTAGCGATATTTTCTCCAGAATCTAAGTTGTTCATTTCTAGCAATAAACTAGCATCCCTTCCGCAGAACAAGACAGCCAGCCTCTTAGGGCAGTGGGCATTATTTCGTCCTGCCTTCTATGGATAAAATGTCCAGAACTGGTATCTAAGCTCAGAGTTGCAAAAATACAACATAGCTTTTGATCCACAAGGTCACTGGGGGAATATGGATGAATGGAACTCATTACTAATTCTTTCCAGCTCACCGCCTTCACATGAACACCCTGCTGAGCCATCACTGGGCTTCCACACTACCCTAGGTACAGCTTCTACTGAGCTCGTCACAGTACATCATAATAATCAGTTGGGCTGTCTCTCTTGCCCACCTCGGAGAGGAGGGGAAGAAATATATATATATATATATATCTCATAAGACTGTTAAGAATGTGGTCAAACCACCAGGATTTGAATCTTGGCATCTAGTTCTTTAAAGTCAGGCTCTGCCACTTAGTAATCACATGAACTTGGAGACCTGGAAAGTTCAGTTAAAACTGAGCATAACAGTCCCCTTCTCGAGGCGTTGTTGTAGCAGTGAAATGCGCTGACGCGTGTAAGGCGCTCAAAATGGAGCCTCGTGCCCAGAAGCCCAGCGAGTGTCTGCGGTCACGCACACTTCCACAGCGGTTGTGGGAGTGCCCTTCAAGTCCCAGCACAGAGGACAGGCTCATAAATAATGTCAAATGAATCAATTTCCCTATTTTTTAATTTATTATTTGGTCCTTAATAAGGTGTTCCTAAAGATTACTGACCCTAATAGATCAGGGTTATTTTCTAGGTCCTCCTTTTTTCTCATACTCTCTCTGGGTGATTCCTTCCATTCCCAAGGCTTCAGTCGATGCGCATGTGGTAATGCTCCCTAAGCCCCTGTCTCCAGGACACTTTTCTCCTTCTCTCTTCAAGCTCATACACAGCCTCCTTGTCTATCAGATATCTCTCCTTGCATTTCCTGAAAATTCCAATTTCCTGGAATTGTCCTTGCATTTCCTGAACAGAACAGAAATCAGTTCCACCCTCCATCATTGATGTTATGCTTCTGATAACCCCATCACAGGGTATGTGTCCAATTGTATGTCCCCATGGCACCCAATGTACTCACCCCATCCATCCGTCCATCTATCTCGCCACCTATTTATTAAGCACCTGCTATGTGACTGGCTAACATCACAACGCTTTATCACTCTGCATATGGTTTTCTAGTGACTAGTTTGCCATCTCCACTTTTGGGTCATAAACTCCGGAAGATAAAAGGGTTTCGGGCCTTCTTTGTCCTTTTATCACCAAGCCTTGCACAAATTAAAAACACGTGGCAAATATCTTCTGGGTGACTGAATGAATGTTCCTATGAGACTGGTCCAACGATCAAGAGCTAAAACAGTTCTCATAGCTCATAAGTTAGTAACAGGAAGCACAGAAGGTTCTCGAAGAATGTAGCCAATCACTGTTTTCCACAGACATATAAAATGCAAAGAGGCTTTCTCAAATCAAATCAATATTCTTATGCTATGTCTGAAGCAATGCTGTTTTCAATAAAGGTGGAAGAAGGATTAAGTAAGTATGTGCCTGAAGGGTTAAAAGGTCATGGCCCATAACTGAGAAAACCTAGGGAACAAATTGTGGGAGGCAGAAACCAACAGCCCAAACACACACACACACACACACACACACACACACACACACACACACACGACTCCTGACCAGTTGTTAAGGATGAATGCCAGACTTCACACCAGTTTTCAGTTGAGAACAACTTAAGGAAAGCATCTGACAATGACAGGAAAGACTATTACAATGAAAGACACCCTCCTCATGTGAGGAGGCAGGAAATGATGCAGCCGCTGTTCACCACCACCACTCCCCACCCCAGCACATCCCCTCAAACAAATCAGAGGGCCTGACAAAAGAGGCTGAAAACAGAGGTGACTGATAAAAGTAAGAGGCAGTGCCTGGTCACAATATCTGTGCAACTCCTTTCTGCTCTAAGCATGGGCACAGATGTACCCTGGCCCAATACTGAACATGAACATTTGTTAGTTTCCCAGAACAATGGACCTCACTTGGGAGTTACAGGACATTGAAGTGTCCATTGTCATGCGGCTCCCAGAAAGTGACAGAAAGCTTCATTCAAAGCACCACCA
The DNA here is from genome assembly GCA_004026545.1 of Mormoops blainvillei. Lineage (NCBI taxonomy): Eukaryota > Metazoa > Chordata > Mammalia > Chiroptera > Mormoopidae > Mormoops > Mormoops blainvillei. Next base: position 236,226 of record PVJD01001184.1, read on the forward strand.
ATATTCCCCTACAAGGCCACAAGGCTCAACAAAGAGTTTTTCTTAGGTCTCTGTTCCTTCTCCCAAACACAACGCTGGATAGTCAGCCTCCCGCTACTGAAGGCTTCATCAGAAACAGTTCTGCCAGCACCAGGAGGCAGCAGGCAGGAAGCGAGACAAGGAGGGCTCTGGATCTGGCTGGCAACATTCTTTGCCCCCCTATTACGGGCGAAGTGACCACAGCTTAGGAAAAAGAGGATCCCTTGAAATCACCAACTGTTCCAGGAAGGCTAAACTGGAGAGAAGATGAAATAACAGAGGCACTGCCTTGCTGACAACACCACAGTCTTTTGAGTAACTTGACAAATGGAAAGCGGTGGATGACTGCTTTGAAAATACAGGTGAACAGACGGTGCAGGAAAGAGGGTCCCGCTTCAGGACCACTAACAAGACAGCCATCAGACAAAGAAAAAGTGTGTTGACATCAACGCTCCATCTCACGGAAGCCTCATATCTACTGCATACTAAGGATTCAGGTTTTCCTGGGATAAAACGACCTAAGGAGTTTTTGAATTCTCATCCATTTTACACACGGTAGATTTAAATAAAAACAGCTGCAGATAAGGCACAACGTAGGTGTATACATGTAAATGCATACACACAGAAACACACAAGATCTCGTTTAAGTGCTACATTTCAAATTATTTTGATTAGTTCAAGTTGTCTAGGCTGGTATGGTATTAGAGATGCAAAGTTTCATTCATGAAATTTTAAATAATGGTGATAAGATTTATCTAGACATACAAGCGGAACCTAAATATAAAGCACATGAATAATAGAAAAATGCATGAATTTTGAATGCTTATTTTTCAGAAGAAAACAAAGAACTAAATGTGTGAATTCTCCTTTGAGTCTCTAAGTGTAGCCTGTATTTGCATTTCAATAGCTTGCAAGGTAAGCTCTGTGAAATTGGTCAAATGTAGAGACTCTCATCTCTCCTCCACCCCAAATCAGTCAATTAGCTTCTAGAGAAAGTGGCAAACAGAAGTTAATATCCACAGCTCAAAGCCTATTCCAGCTGATGCAGATCAAAATAATTTCAAAGCAATTATGCTGTGGACACAGGTTTTCTATAAAACAAATTCTGGATAGAAAGCAGGCAGTACCACGGCCTAATAGGTAAGTGAACACTCACACGGAAATGAAATAGGCAAGACTGTACACAAGACTTGTGCAAAGGGGGAAAACAGGCACAAATCAGATCACATCAAGACATTTTAACAGTGAGCAAAAAGGCAAGTGTAGCAGTTTTTGTGCTTTTAAAACAAAGGCATTTCGATGTCCGCTCCATTACACTGATTAATAGAGACATGCTATAAATACGAGCCCCGCCCCCATCATTCCACACCCCACCTCATTTCATGCACTCTCTGCTAAATCTCTCCTAAGTAGCATTTCTCAATCCTCTAATCAAAGGCCTTTACTGGTTTCACATTAGCCACTCTTTGACCTTTATAAATGCCCTTATTTCAAAAAGTTACTTTTTCATGCCCACAGGAACAACAATATAGTTAATACACAAGTGTTACATATTTGAATGACATTCTCAATGTATCATGCATTTCCAATTGCAGCCCTTTTATTCTTTCATTTTCTGTCTTCCATAGTCTTGGTCCTTCCTTTTAATAAACACAGGGAATCCAGAAGCCCAGAGGAAAGTCAAAAGTGGAAGGAATTATGCTTGGCTCAGAGCAGACACTCAAAAACTAGGAATGGAGACTTCAGCTAAAAGAAATAAATAAAGGAAGGAATGAAGGAATATATGGATAGTGAACATAGAAATAAAGCTACTTTTACTAAGGACCCACTCACCTAGCCATGGTTAGTGCTATGGACTGAATGTTTCTGCCCCTCCCCTCCCCAGTTCATATACTGAAGCCCTAATTCTAATTGTATATGGAGGTGAGGCCTTTGGGAGGTAATCAGGATGTAACTATGAGGTCATGAGGTCATGAGGGTGGGGCTCTCATGATGGAATTAACGTGCTTGTGAAAAAGAGGAAGAGACATGAGATTTTGGTCTGCATCATGTGAGGATACAGCCAGGAAGTGGCCATCTACAAAGCAGGTAGAGGCCTCTCACTAAATTTGGAATCTGCCAGCTTGACCTTGAACTTCCCAGCCTGCAAAACTACAAGAAATACATGATTCCTCGTATTGTTTGAGCCCAAAATAACCCCATCTGTGTTATTTTGTTAGAGCAACTTGGACTGACTAGGACAGTTAGGTATTTGCCTATTTTTACTTTGTCCTCATAATAATTCTGCCAGGTAACTGTTCGTGTCCTCATTTTATAGAAAAGGAAACTATGCCTCACAAAGTGTTTTAAGTTGCTCCAGAGTCACAAAGCTAGGGTGTGGCAAAGCTAAACGGTGCAAGGGCACCAGAGGATGAGGAAGGCTCAACTGTCTAGAAACACAGTAACTGTCATGGCTACTAACTGTGTTCTTCCTATCTGCTCTGCACTGTTCAAAGTGATTCACATGCACACATCTGATTTATTTTTACCACGTTCCTGGGACGTAAGTGGTATTCCCATTGTACTGATGGCAAAACTAAAGCTTAGAAAAGAGTAGCCCGCTCAGAACAGTGAAGCCAGTAGATGGCGGATGAACATTCACCCACTGGACAGCAGTGCCACTGCCCTTCACACAACACAAGCTCGCCTCTCTCACAAGTTATCAGCCATCACTGTCGTCACGGTGCTGGCTAACAACCCACCACAAAACGAGTGGTCTAAAAAAAGAAAGGTTTGTTCGCACATTTTCAGGTAGACTATGAGTCTGCTGGCCTTGGTTCTTGGCTGCAGGTTTATATAGGTCAGCCCCATGGGGGTGCGGTCTGTTCTGGGACCCAGACTAAACGGGCAGGGACTACCAGGGCGCATCCTTCTCGTGGCAGATTACCAAACAGCAAGATGGCAAGTCCGACCGCACATACTTCCAGCCTCTGCTTGTGACACATTCACTAGCAGCTCATTGGCCAAAGTAAGTCACATAGCTGAGCCCAGAGTCAAGTGGGGAAAAGGGTCTCTGCTGGGCCTGAGACCATGAGGTCTAGGTAAGGCAGTAAATGCATGCTCGTATCACAGAGGAGGGAAAATTTAAGAGAATAATTGAATCTATCACATTATCCAAGTGTGATATGTATTTACCATAATGTCTTTTAGTTACATTGCTCATCAGTTAATGGAAAATAAATTTGTGAGCTTAACAATGTATAGTTAAAATGAAGTTTTAATGGAAAAGTGTAAATAGTCAAATCAATGGTATTATACCACCTTCACCTTCACTATGATGCTGAACTTGAGAGACTAGGCAATTATAAAATATAAAGCTAGCAATATCTCATCATGAAAATAATTATTATGATGAAAATGATATAAAATAAAGTATTTCTAGACTTAGTTGATATCTCACTAACTTTGAGCACTAAGCTAAAAAAAAAATCCCTTAAAAATACTTAATGTTTTCTACAATCATTTCAAGATCATTGGAATACATTCTACCTCTAATTCCCCATTATTTTCCTAAGGATTTGCATGTCCACAACAGGCAGAAACTCAGAAAGTTTTGCAGCTAATAAAGTTAAGCTTGGATCCTCATTTGTTGGAAGGAAGGAAGGAAGGAAGGAAGGAAGGAAGGAAGGAAGGAAGGAAGGGAGGAAGGAAGGAAGGAAGGGAGGAAGGAAAGGGAAAGGGAGGGAGGAAGGGAGGAAGGAAGGAAGGGAGGAAGGAAGGAAGGAAGGAAGGAAGGAAGGAAGGAAGGAAGGAAGGAAGGAAGGAAGGAAGGAAAGGGAAAGGGAGGGAGGAAAGGGAATGGAGGGAGGGAGAGAGGGAAGGAGAGAGAGAGATGGAGGGAGGGAGGGAAGGAAGGAAGGAAAGAAGGAAAAGAAAAAGTGATTCAGTTTGTTTTATCCATATGATTTAATTTCTTTGTCTATACATATACAAATTGGAAACAGTGTGTTAGAAAATTGATAAAGTTGTACAGACATTGTGTGCCTTTTTTGGTTACACCCCCATCCATTCAAATGGAACAAAAATCTTGGCTGAATTTGTACTCACTCAGGTTTTAAATTCACTCACTGTTTCAAGCAATACAGTACCAACCTCATCATCTTCATTTAAGAATGAATTGCTTTTTCCATTACAGCCTCTACTTTGAGATGTTTCATTGTGCCTTTCAAAATTGTACTGCAATGAGACTTGTAGGCAAGTTGTTAAAGTTGGAAGCAATTTGCAAAAAAAAAATATATATATATCTTCAAAATTGGATACATTATTTTCAAAGCCTGACACTAAACCATAAATTTACTTTGCTCTCTATGTAATTTTAACCAGTCCTGCAAAATAAGTATTAAAATATACTTTATAGTAATTTTTGAAAACTATTCTAACAGAAATCTATTAGCCTGGGAGAAATTGTGTTCTGTCTTTATTCACAGTCTAGTTCAATTAATTATTGAAAGTGGATGACCTCAGAATCTCTATCCAGGCTTGACCTCTCTTTGGAAGTCTAAGTCCATATAGCCAGCTGCTTACTGAAATCTCTACCTCGAAGGCTTCCATAGGTGCTTCGAATTCAAGACACACAGAACCAATTAGTCATCTTCTCACCATCCAAATCAGTTTCATTTCTTGTTCTTATTTGTTTCTAGTCCTAACGCCTGAAACCTGGGAGTCACCTCCAGCTTCTTCCATCTATTTTGCCAAGCATCCAAAGTCCTGTCAGGTGACCTTGCCAGGTCACCAAGTCCTGTTAATTCTACTCTCAGGTCTCTTCCATTGTCAACATCGTGGTCCAGCAGCACCACCTCTCACCTCCTCAACTCTTAACTCCTTACTGTTCTTGGCCACTTCTCAGGCATTCTTCATGAATGGTTGACAAAACAGTTGACTGTTGATAAAATATTTCTGTGCCCTACATAAAATCTTTCAGTGGCTTCCCATTTTTAGATGAAAGTCCAAACCCTTCAATATGGCATCATTCTTGAAACCCTGCTCGTCACTTCCTGCCTTTTGCATGCACTGTTTGCAGAACCTTGGAAAGGGTGCACCCTGTGTGGCCACCACACCCTGCTGTTTCCCCTTCCTGAACACCCTTCTTGCCAAACGAGCACCTGTTCATCCTTCACCAATAACAGAAACATCCACACCTCCGCAAAGCCTTCCCGGCTTCCTGCAGCAGAGCTGGACACATCCCCACTCACTGTGACAGACATAAGTTTTGGCACTAGCTGTAACAGAAATGGCTGTCATTCTCCCCCACCATACTATAAACCCCTCCCAGGTCGGGACCATATTCCACTCATTTTTGCTCTGCTAGAGCCTGGAATAAAAGTGCAATGATGTATATTTATAAGATACAACACTTAGTCCTCTGACACAAACCTGTTCAAATACACACTGCTGTTGCTATTATTGTTATTATTATTAACCATTTCTTGAAAGATCGGCAAAGAACGGAGCCCGTCCTTGACAGCCAGAATGAAAAGCATTCACATTCACAATCTAAGTAGAATAGCAAATGTTTTGAGAACTCAAGCATGTACATTACTGAAGAGTATCTATGATATGGGCTCCAAATCACAGGCATGTTATCTCTAGCGTTACGAGAACGATTCAAGGGGCAGAGCTACTGTCTTACATGCCCTTGAGGTGCTGATATAAACCATTGGGTATGTGCCTGCAGTTTAAAAAATGTGAAGCTGTACCCAGACACCACCAGTGCCCTGTGTTCTTTCAGGGTACTGGGCGAGGGCTGCCTCCAGGCACACCACTATTATAACTGCCCCCACAAGGTGGGTTGGTTAATGGTTTGAGCTCTCACATTACTACCCCTGCCATTATGTGGAAAGTCAAGAATGAGTACACCCGCCCTTTACCCACCTCCCTACAAAAATGAACTCAGGTCTCACTGGAAGAAAAGAGGCCAAACCTCTGACACGCATTTTCAAGGTCATCAGATCTTACATTTGGAGATATAGAAGTGGTATGTTCCATAGTTTGGGAGTTCCTTGGACCTGTAATTCCCTGGGATTAAGAGGTCTCAGCTTTGACTGCACATCACTGAGAGCTGCAACTTGAAATGGCATAGCTTCCACCTAGTGCTTAGGCTTCAGGAAGCTCTCCCGTGGCCCCAAAGGGCAGCCTGAGTGGGACCACTGTCCTAAGGATGAGAGTTATGCATCACATGAATTGGTTTACCTTTCTCAATTCCCAAAGAATAAGGTACAAAATAAGAAATTGTCTTTAAGAGCCTTTCATTGATGGTAGTGAAGAATGCAGAGTTTTTTCTTAGACAATGAAACAAAAACATTAAAAAATAGCCCCCCCACCCAATCCACTTCTTAAACTGATTATAAAAGTAATGCATGTTCAATACAGAAGAGCTGGGAGAAAAATGATTCTATGATCCCACTATCAAAGATATACTGAATTCACATTTTAGTGCATTTTCTCCCTTTTATTTTAGGTGATAATGAAGAAAAAGAAAATAGGTTGTTAATAATTTAGATATGATGTGTATTTTTTAGCCTTTTTATGCCTCACTTTAATTCATCCACACCTCTGCGACTAAGTGCGTTTTATTGTTTAGGAATTAACTAGCCTGGCCAACATCAAACAGTAAGGATGACCTTGAACATTCCAAAGCTCTTGCATGCTCTTACGCCTTCTATCCCATGGGACTACCCCTCCACACACACACACACTCACTCCCCCCGCCTCTAACACGCGTATATGCATATGGGTGTGTATGTATGCTACCCATTCCTTATGGAATTGTACATGGATTATGTATACAACTTAGTAACCTGTTTTGTTTTTTTACTTGACATTATTATTGCCAACCTTTCCCTTCATTAAAGATTTGTCAAAAGCCTGGTTTTAATGGCAACGTTGTCTTCTAATAAGGGTGTCTCACAAGTTATCTGCCAGTCCTCCATACTTTTGGTTGCTTCTGAGACAAATGATATGACTTCTAAGACACTTATAAAGCTGAATTTTTACTCATAATTTATCTGAAATGTGTTTCAAGTAAACTCAAACACCAGAGTTGATTCCATCAAACTCTGGTGCCAGCAATAAAATGACTGGTTACTGCACGCATATTGATCTTTGTAAGTTTATGCAATTCTTAATCTGCATAGTTTATCTAGTTTGTTGATTAACTAGTCTTTTAGTCTTATTTTGTCATCTTCAAAAATTATTCATTTAAATTTCACTGTTTTAAACTCCACATTATTAAATTGTTAGATCTTACCTTGAGAAATCTTTTTAGGCAACTTAAAACTTTAAAAAGACATAATAAATACACAACCACGCAATTCTGAAAAGAAGGGAGTAAAAGATAAACAGTGAAGAAGTGGTGGCTCATTTTTCCTAGAAAGCTCTCACTACTGACTATGAAATTTTATTCTAATCAGCTAAGACAAAAGCGGAAACACACAGCCAGCTCTCAATCTGATTCAAAGAAGCAACCCGGTTCACCCAGGGAGAAAGAAACTTTTTGAGCACCGTAACTTGAAGCTACTTTCTCACGTGGGCCAACTATAAGAGACAGTGCACAACATAATGGATAGGGCTTCAAGGGGAGTTTTACACAAAGTGCAAAGTGTTCTCCCACAGCCATTTCTTTTAGAAACACTCGATAAAAGTCAAGGACATAATGTGAAGTTGTAATTCTGTACAGGCATTTCGAGGGGAGCAGAGATGGACAGTCTAAATGCGAGAGGACCTTGCTATAGGGCAGAGCTCAAGGAACCTGGGAAATGAATGGTGAGAGGTCTTTGGGGCTATTCCTCCCGCACATCACTTCTTGGAGCCATAGTTGGTCCAGCAGAGCAATTCAAAATTGAGATTGCTCGCGGGACCTGAAGTGCAGGTGTCCTGCCTTATTGATTCAAGGGAGACCAAGATGCATCAGATACTGAAGTGGAAGGGGACAGACTAACATGTCCCTGGAGAAGCAGGAGCCTGATTGGAAAGGCATCATTACACAAAAGTGGAACATGGTTGGGGGCCATGACTTTTCAAAATAGGCAGCTTTGAATCTGTTCAAACATTTGAACTCATCTCAGGCCCCAGAGGCCTCCACTGTGGTGATCTAACATTGACTCCAGCTGGCAAAATGCTAAGAGCAAGGGGCAGTTCAACACACGTTCATTGTAAACCATGCTGCATGGACTCAGCTGCCCATCCAGAGCCTCTCCCTGCCCTATATTGGGTCTGGGACTCATGCACACGGATGACACCCAGGGGCTCCCTTGGCCCTCTGGCCTCTGGTTGGGTTTGCTACTGGGGGAGCACCAGCAAGAGGTCAGAGGATGAAGGCTATTAAGGTTGAGATGTCCCCCTTTCCACCTCCCTGTGGAGTCACCATGAGCTGGCTGTGTCCTTTCATCTGAGGCACCTGTCAAATGCATTTTCTGTCCCCGGGTTCTGGAACTGCTCTCTTCCTTACTCCTTTAGGCCTAGTGATGGCAATGGTTCCCCGCTGTTTTTAGCCCTTGGCAGTGCGCCGTTCCTTAATTTTCCCTACACCCTGCCCATACCTTTTAAAGAGTCCCTTTTATTAAACTCTCCTCAAATTATCCAATTCATGCATGTTACCTTTTCTACTGCCGAAACCCCACCTGATCTAATGAGTTAAGATCCCACTATGCGAGACCCTGCGGCAATACAGAGGGAAGTAAACTGAGGTTCACCAAGTAGGTACTATGCGCAGATACTGCACTACAAGATTTACAAAATGCTCGAAACTTTAAGCACCTCATTTTTAAATCTCCTTAAACAGAGGTGGATACCAAGATCAGAGTGGTAAAGAAACTTGTCTAATGTGACAGAGCCATTCATTATCACTGGACATATGTCTGATTCTATAGTTTCAGTGTAAGACACACATTAATTCAGCAATTTTAAAACAATGCATCATGCAATAGGCCCTTCTCCAGTCTGCCCTGCTTGTCAGCCTAGAGCTCCACGCCAATCCCTGGTTTAAAAGCTCCAGGTGACTTTCCATTAACTCCCTCAGGATAGAGTACAAATGCACGGGACTCTCTCTAATTTAGCCTCTCTCTACTTTTCTGGTCTCATCTCCGTCTCTTTGCCTTTCAAATTTGTTTATGTTATGCTATTTTAAAAAGGAAAGTTTGTCAAGGAAACCAATTCTTACAATTCTTAGAGTACGATAAAAGTTGAATGAACATAAGATTTTGAGGGCACTCCACCCTTATCCCCTGTGGATCAGGAAACCAAAACTGGAGTATTTTATTTCTATCTCAGAGACAGAAATTCAACTCCAATGGATAAGAATCACCACTGAGATATGTTCACCACTGGCCTGATGAATTAGGTGCTCATGACCTCCGAAAGTTCATTTACCATCTTGAATCTTTTCTGTCCCAAACAAGTATCTATATCTTTCTGGGACCTCTAAAGAACCAAAGTACCTTATCCCAAAGTATTATTATCATAAATGTTGCTGTTATAATACTCTAAACAGACTTCTTATAACCACCCAGACTCTTCAAATGAGTAAAGACAGAGTAATACTCCCACGTGATGATCCTGCTGTTCAAGTTCGGGTAAAATGTAAATAGCCATGACCACATTAAAGTTGGCACAGAAGAAACACTGAGACATTATGAATTGAATGACCTACAGTACATTCGGGCACTACGAACAGAGGTAGTGTGATACCCAGTCAGAACGAGAGCATCCACCTGCTTCTCTGCTTTCTAAAATTGAGTTCCAGATCAAGACCAGTGGAAAATCAGCACGTAGGCCAAGGTAAGATGGGAGCTTTCTGCCGTTGCTTCAAATAAGACTGGGGGATGAGGTCAGGCATGGGGTGGGGGGCGGGGGGAGGAGTGATGAAGCAAACGAAACAAAAAACCTAAATACAAATCCAGAAGTCTAAATGATAAAAATTTGGTTGTTAATCGCATTATAGAAGTTTTTTTTTTTAATATTCCAGCTGCATGTGACAGTCTAGACTTGGACTAAAATGGTAATATTTAATTAAGGAACAGGAAAATCAACAGAAGACAATACCAGCTGAAACAAGCACAAGAAGATGGCAGGAAAGAGCTCCCAAGGGGCCTCTCTGGGTGCCTCCCACGTTCAGTGACTCCTTCCCACCTTGCTGATGCCTGTGATTCATGCTTCTCCAGCCTTGGGATCCATCGCATTAGGGATAGAGGCACTTTCATTAAAACAAATAAAAGGGAAACATACAACAGAAATCACTAAAACAATTTCCCTGACAGTTAAAAAATACGTTCCATGTATGAGGAATATTAGGCCCGAAAGGAGTCAGTTATCCTTTGACAAATTAGACCTGTCCAGAAATTCAAATTGCCCCAAGTCCAAGGTCTGCCCAAGCCCATCCATCCGTCAGAATTTCCCATGCTTTGAGATGCAATCTGAAAAGTTTCCCAGATTCTGACAGTGGAAGCCATTGGGGCCTCTTTCTCTCATTCTCATTTCAAAGGCAGTGATTGAAGTGCTATCAGTACTACTGGAAATATTAATACAGTCCACAGAAAAGATGGAAAAGTGCAGTCACTTAAGATGAACAACTCAGTTGTGTTGCCATTTTATGAGGTAGTCATGCCTTGAGAAATTATTTGTTCTGACTAAAAACAATTTTTCAAAGTCCAAATTTTAAAGACATCACTAGCATTGTCAGGGTTTTAAAAGCTAGAGGTACTAAAATTCTAAAACTAGGTTCTAAACATAAACTGCATTATTTTATATTAAAAATACACTGCATTATTACCAAGTTAAATTTTAGATAATTGGAATATTTGTGTACTCCAGATTTCTCACACTAGGCTTTAAGTTATTTAAAGAACCGGTCAGATCCAGTTTTGAGCATCTAACACTAAGCATCTCTTCAATGTGACAGACCAACAAATTCTTACATTTCATACATAAAAGCCTATATAGCCTGGCCCTGGCCAGGTGGCTTGGTTAGTTAGAGCATCGTCCCATACACCAAACACATTGCAGGTCTGATGCCCCGGTCAGGGCACATACCCAGGTTGCGGGTTTGATCCCTGGGCAGGGCACATATGGGAGGCAATTAATCAATGTTTCTCTTTCACATTGGTGTTTCTCTCTCATTCTCTCTCTCTCTTCCTCTCTCTCTGTCTCTTTCTTTAAAATCATATCCTTGGGGGAGGATTAAAAAATGCCTATAGTCAGTCATAATAATCCCTGTGAATAAATAATGTTTACTGTCTTTGTATGTGATTCTTCTAACTTAAAGTTAGATTCAAAAAACAAAACAACCTACTTCATCTCACCAGTAATGACATGGAATGTTATAAAGAATAGAAATCATCTCTTACTTTTCAACAACATAATACTTATTGGGTATCTACTACATGTTAATACATTTATTATATGGTCTTTAACTATTAAAAACTCAATTATACCAATTTCTTTTTAGTCCTTTCAAAAGTCATATGTTACGGTGTGCATTTTACAGAAGAATAAACAGATACCAAAAGCGTATGTGACTTGCTCAAGATTACCTAGTAGAATGAGGAATACAAATGTGTAAGTTTCAGCCTACCTACACTACAGCTGCACCTCATTTCATGTTGAAATGTTTCACACAGTATATATTTGTAAATTAATATAATTCCTAAATTCACTAGGTGGCGTTGCTCTGCTGAACTCCACAGTGGCAGCTTTTGTAATACAAATAAATATTGACACCTTGTATTTTGTAAATAGTTTCCTCATATTGAAATTTCTGCAAATAGCTACTCTGTATATGTGATGTATTTTAAAAATATAATGGGACTGAAAGAAAAACAGGCTTTGTTTAAGCAAAAGTAAGTCATAATGAGGTGGCAGAACTTTCAAGGACTTTTATATTGTTATTTCTCACAAAGTAAAGGCATTTATTCCATTCATAATAGGAAGCAGACATCCTTTATATATTACATAGATTATAGCAGGTGTAGCAAAAGTAAGTCAAATACAATGAAGATCTAACATTCTAAGTACTATTTAACAAGTAATGTTTCCTTTGTTTTGTTACAAAGCTCTTAGATAGAAAATAGCTCTGCTATTTTAAATAGTGATAGTAATGGCATTTTATTTCTAAAATTAAAAGGTCTATGAAATCTACACCCCCAAGAGCACCATGTTTCACTATGTCCTCTGAAGCTGTGAAAATATATGTTACAGAAATAAACCACAAAAAGGAGTGTCTCATTGAAAATACATTTAAAAATTGAAGTGAACTAAAGGCAGGAGGAAACTCTCAGCAGAATAGCCATCAATTTACTAACAATCTGAACCATTAGAAGTTTAATAGAGTTTATCATCTTTATAACAAAGAGCCTTTTCATAGTTAACCAGTGACCCCAGAGGATGTGGACCCACACAAACAGCTGTGCATTACGAGAACTTTATAGACATGATGAAAACAAAGAAAAGGAAATCCACAGCAGTGACTAACCACACTGTACATTCAAAACAATGACCACACTGAAAATCATTAAAGAGGCAGGCTGTTTTCTTAGGTTTGGAACAATAGATGACATTTAACCCATGCTTCTTTAATCCCTATTTTGTTTACCTGCAAATAATCCTTAGTTTACCTATAATATTAAAATATCAGAGTAATATAAATAATATCAGAAATTGACCTTAAGAATAAAAAGCAGATGGCTATACCAGCAGTGAGTCAAAGACCATTAAGGGACATCTGAAAACATTTCTAAATGTGCTATATATTCTGTATTCTCAAGCATGCATTTTTTTAAATTTCAAAAATAATGAATAAGAGTTTAACAATGGCTAATGTTTAGATTCTTTCATAGAGAAAAATATCACACAGAAGAAAAAAGAGTTACCAAAGAGTTAAGCATACTAATTTTGAACATACTTATGTCTTGGCTTCCTTAAACTTACAAACTGCCAACAGATGTTTTTTTCGAGTTTTCCAATTTGCCAAGTTTTAACTTGGAATACATTTGAACACTAAAGTCAGAGTAATTTAATTAGAGAAACTTGGGCACAAAAAGCACGGAGATAAGATACAACATATCTTTTCTTCATCTCAACATAAACAAATTATAGTGAACTTTGATGGAGCTGCCAGCAGAAACTTTCATCTCATTGACAGTAGGAAAACTCTCAGCAGCTGCACACATCTGCAAGGCAATCGGACAGATGCTGCCGCACACTGGGGTCGATCCCTACACAAAACTGAGTCCTGTGTTCCCAGAACTGAACGGAGCTGCCACCCTGGACAGACTTCCCAGACACTTGACAGAATGCCAAATCGGCTCATCAGCTGTCACTGCCAGCCACGATTTAACTATTCTTGAACAGCCAGCAGAAAAACAACCAACCAACAAAGTAGCAAACTTAAAGTTGCATCTATTGTCTCTGACAAAAGAGCCTTTCTCATGGAACCCTGTGATGTGTCATTGAACCCGGTAACTAGAGACTTCGCGTATCACGTTGCCAAGTGGATACTAAGAACTGTGCACATATTTGTGCCCAGGAAAGGAATGAAAAGGGAACTTTGAAATCCTCCATGGCTGGCCAGTGACAATGCTACATTTCAAGAAGGGAAGGATCTCCTACCTGGAGCCCTCTTCGTCTTAGAATGCTGGACTCATCCATCTGCCCCTCCGCTTTCTCTGAGCCTCTCACAACAGTCTAGCCATGCTGTACTACCTCTACTCCGGCACGCTAATTCAGAGCCGGCAGCTGCTAAACACTTACATCACGCTCTAGCTGATTGGAGCCTGGAGTCAGCTGGTCCCGCTTAGTTATTCACTCCAGCAACTTCGGAGATCGCGGATGCTCGCAGTTCGGTGGGAGAGCGCAGCAAGTGGGCTCAGACACCTAATGCATTTATCCCAGCGGAGAAGGCTCTGGACAGGAAATCGTGGGATCCCTGCGTTTTCTTCTTCTTCAAAATGCTGGCTCTGTCATTCCCGGCGACCCTTAAATGGCTTTGAGCCGTGGCTTCGGGTCAAGCCCCTTCTGAAGCAACTATAAGGTCAAAGTGGCTAAGTAAATCAGTGGCGACAGACACCTCTGTAAAAGGCAGCTGCTGATTGGGACCAGCGAGAAACTAGGGCACGGCTGGTCAGCCAAGCAGCACCACCATGCCTGGCGCTCATCTCTTCTGATGGCATCAAAGAAAAAAATGTAGCGCGCGCACACATACACACACACACAGGCTGCCTGAAAGACTGCAGTCGGAGGGCTCAGGGTGGCAGCTCTCCAGCCACAGAGGAAGGAACACTTTACACCTACCAGTGTGAAAGCCAATTCATTTACATAAATACCTGGCCCCGTCAATTCCTAGCCTAACCTGAAACATTTTAGCTTTTAACTTCCCTCATGATAACAACTTAGTTCTATTGATACCTGACCAAAATGTAAAAAGGGAGAATTCTAAGAGCCATCATTAGCTGGAGTATTAACCTATTTATAGTCTATAAGCAGCTAAAAAAAAAGATTCCCATCATGTGCAATTTCACAGTCTGTTTCAGCTTGTTTACTCCGTTCATCCCCATCTTATTTCAATTCAAAGCAACCAGGAGATGAATATTAAGTTTTCATTACTGGCCCGGCACAGGAGTGACAATATATAATACCACCAATTTACAATAAATTATTCCCCCTTGATTTCCATTCTAAAGATATTTAAATTGAGAGCATAGTTTGGTTCTGAGAGGCACATACTAGGACTGACTATCTGCAGTTTGTCTGGAAACTACCTCCCATTAGACGAATGTCTTTTTCTTGAAAGCAAGATAGAAAGGTAGGCATAATTTTTTTTTAAAAAAAATCAGTTAATTCCTGGATTTTACCTAATGCAAGCAACTATCTAGAGATTTCTAAATGTGGGGGTAGAGAGGGAAGTGTCTAGTGGTTCCTTACCCATCCACCTGCTATTACACTAGCTTTTTGTCTCTTTCTGCCTGTCAACACACTATTAGGCTTGCTATCAATTGATTAGATTATGTCATTAAAAACAGCTCAGGGATTTATGAATCTAACCACCGAGGAAAATTGATTGCATTTTATGTTCCCTAACGATCTTTGCATACATCTCCAGACATACAAAGAGAAACCTTGTCAAGAAATGCCACCACTAGCAGAGGCATCAGCAGAGAAGGGTGTCGGCATGTGCTTCCACGTAGGTGTCTCATCTGATACCACTTAAGGAAGAAAAACCCACCAAGCCTTCAGTTCTTCCTCACATGTAGGGAAGGAAGGCCGTCTCTAAAAGCAGAGAAGTAGCACCAGACCGGTCAGGTCTCAAGCCAAAGTGCGCCAACAGATTCTAGTACAAGCAATTGTTTTAAAAAAGATTTTTAAAACTATACATTTTTGTTAAAAGTGAAAAGCCAAAAAAATAAAAATAAAAGGAAAGAAAACTTCTAAGGGCAGGAAAGGAGAGATGGGCTTGCTCTCTGTAGGCGATCTGTAAGGCTGGTAATCCTCACGCTTGACAGGCCTGTGTGCACTTCAATCTTTTCCTGAAGAAAAGAATACCTTTCTTTTCAATGAAAACAAAAGGAATGACAGTTGTCGCCCTTTCTTCCTCAAGTCACCCTCCTGAGAGGAATGTCAACAGTTCCCTGAATTCGAAGTGCCGCCTTAAACAAAGTGCCCTGGCAGCGGGTCAGAATACATGCACCAAGTCTGAGCGGCATTGTTTTCTATGCACAGAGGCATTAGGAAGTCCTGATTTTAGAGGCAGAGGTGGGGGTGGGGGCGGGGGCGGGGGGGCGGGGGGAGGGACTGACCAAAGAAGCTAAAGTTTTAAAAGCAAAAGCCAAGCAGGGTGTCCTTGTCCACACAGGTGCTCTGAGGACTGTGACCCTCATTGAACTGGTCCTTCAACATAAAGCGGGGTCTAATGGAGGACATCAAGTTCTAGACAGAAAGAAGGGAACAGAATTTTCCCCTTGAAATAAAGATCATAGGTTGTCAGGAGGAAAAAAAGGAAAAAGGAGAAGTGTCTTTTCTGTGACCAGTTGAGTAAGCCCGATGGAAGTGCTATCAGGAGACATTTCGAGGGCATGCCGTCCAAAAGTCAGGTGATGTGTGTCCCAGAGAATGAGGCTCTGCACATCTCCGGCACTCGGCAGTGAGAGGTGTCTAGTGCGTGGGAGTGATAAAAAGGAATTTAGTTAAGGGTGAAAAGTATGCTTCTTAACAGGAATATTCTGAGATAAAAATCTAGAGCCGGTATTCAACCATTAACTAAGTCTAAGATGAGGATTACAGCCATTGCACCAGCAAATCTGGTATGAAAAACTATCGATTACCTGTCAAAGTGTATCACTTCGAGAAGTGATAACACATACATTCTAAAGAAATAAAACCAGCCAGAGGCAAAAACATTTGGGACAAAAATGAAAGGCGGCTGAAAAATAACATCAAGCAATAATGGCTTAGCAGAGGGAACAGTAAGAGGAAAATTGCTACATTTACCCTTCACTATATATTTTCTCATCAAGGTAAGCCATGTGTTAAAATGCAATAAAAACTTCAAATGAAGGTACTATTCACAGGTAATAATTAGGATCTACCCTAATTTCCATTAATAAACTCATTTTTTTTCCCTGAGATTTTATACCATCACGGAATAGGCTCACAATATTGTGAGTCAATTCACCAAGTACCAACCTTTTTCATGTGTATTCAATAAAATCTGGTAGGCTTTCTCATTCCTTGTAACCTGAAGCCTGTGGCTTCATGGTACTTGATTTTTTTTTTAAATTATTTGTATGGATACACCATAGGCCCACTCTATAGTAGACAAAATTTATTTCATAGAACACTCAGTATTAGGGACACTAATATAGGGTGAATTTAATTTCCTTAATTAATACAATAGATGGCTCATGGAAACAAAAACAATACCAAATCCCAACAGAAAAATCAGAGAAGGGGTGGGAAGCATTTGCTTACACACATTTTCACCAAGGATTAGGCTGAGATTTTGTAATCATGTTCCACAGTAATGTCATTTGGTTTAATGGTCCAGGTTTGTCACCTGATTTACATGGCCAGATACGTCTCACGAATTTAGCAACAAGTTGCCTCTCTTCACTAGTTCCACATTGGTTACTTAAAGCAAAGGTAACTTCTGATTTTACCCACTCTTCACCCACTGAATGTTCACTGGGAAACTGCTGTGAGAAACACAGAAGAGTTTTGTAAAAACCAAAGATGGGGGTTGTTTCCGAACTTAACCTTGCCCATTGCACTCTGCCAGCTTAATCCACGCCCCTGCCAGCAAGGTCTCAGCCTCTGCTCCTGGGCAGCCCATCCAGACACCCAGGGAGGTGCAGTGTGAGGGCAGTGAGAGGACCATTTCCTGCTGGTGGGGAGGTGCTGCCGTCCTGTGAGCCTGAAGAAGGTGCATCAGAAGAGCGCTGCCGGTACCCATCCTTCATCCCACAAATCAGTCCTCAGTGTGCTGGGAGTATGACTTCCAAAATCATCGCCGCCGGCTGTGGTGGGATTTGCCCCTAATGTTTTCTCGTGCGTGTGTGGCAGCAGTCACTACTGCTTAGCAGGGCAGACAAACAGCCACGCTATGCACTGACTGCCACAGCCTGCCTGTTACTTTTAGACAACAGGCTAAAGCGTTCATATGGCTCTGTGCATATTCATTTACAAGGAAAACCAGTACGGCCGAGTGGATAAATCCCTCCATTCATTCACTGATTACTTTTTCCACTCATAGGATAGATGCCAGTGGCCCATGAGGATGTTATATTTTAAAAAGGTAATATGAAGGTCATAAAAAATATAAAGGAGAATGCATGTAAGTATCCAGTACTGTCAATGTAATCATACCTCTGTGTCGATTTAAGAGGTAAAGAGAACCCTGGATGTCAATGACCAATGTACCTGTGATACTTGTTCAAATATACATTTCAATGCTTACATTGAAATCCCTTCTTAATTTTTGTGCTTCATTTTCCTCCATGTTTTACTTCTAAATATTGATAACAATAGCCAATATTTTAAAAAATATTTATTTATTTTTTAGAGAGGGGGGAGGAGGGAAAGAGAGAAAAATTGATGCGAGAAACATCAATTGGTTGCCTCTGGTAGGCACCCCAACTGGGAACCAAACCTGGAATCCAAGTATATGCCCTGACTGGGAATCGAACCTATGATCCTTTGCTTTGCAGGACGACATCCAACCAACTGAGCCACAGTGGTCAGGGTGCCAACATTTATTGATCACATAGTATGTGCCAATAACTACTACTCTAAGTACTTTATACGAGTCATCTCATTTAATCTTTAATAGGCTTATTGTTATTCCCATTTTAAGATGAGGAAACTGACAGAGGTTAAGCAACTTCCTCAGATTACACAGCCAAAGACGGGCAGAACTGGGATATGAACCCTGTCAGGCTGACTCTAACCACTCCATTGTTTCCTAGCGTTTAAACAAAGAAGGGAGACACGCTTTCAAGGTGAAAGGAACACAAAAAATTGTCAAATTTTTTACCTCCTGAGGAGAAATTACCAAACTCTAAGCCGTGGATGGTCAGAACATGCCAGAAAAAGCATTTGGAATCCCAGATTCCATGGGCCATTATGTCTCTAAAAGAGATAAGGAACCAGGTCTCCGCTGCTTTAGGGCAGGAGAGAGGCGCCCCCAGAGCGGCAGCAGGCAGAAGAAGAGGACATCCAGAGACAAGGGATGGGGTATGGTCTCCACTTTCTTCTTAAGAGTCTCTGGGCCTTCAGGGGCTCTGCTCTGACTCTGAACAACTCCAAAATTACAGTTTAAAATAGAACATTTTTTTTAATAATTGGGTGAATTCTATGAAACCCAGGGCACCCCTTCAGCTGCCCTTCCAGGTATAATACATACACACCCTCGTCAACCAGTGGGGCTTCAGGCAGCTCTTCATTTCCTAGTCTAAAACTTTTTGTCTTTTCTGGAATTTACCATTTAAGGCACTCCTTACATCACTTCCCTTTCAGGTGAGATGACTCAGGCCACAGTGCTCCCCGTGTCCTGAGCGGCGCCTAGAAGAAGGAAGGCAAGGGGGATCCCAACCCCGGCACTTCCCTTCGTTTTCTGTAAGTCATGACTCTCCGGCATCTGTAGGAGAAGGAACCTTACCCTGGCCAGGCTCCTTGAAGGAGAAACCCGGGTAGCTCGGGGAAAGTCCCTTAACGTCCCTGAACTTCAGACACTCCTATGTAAAGTGCTGATATTACTATGCACTGAGTGACCAATCAGGAAGCTGGGCAAGAGTAAGTGGCCACCTGCTGGGAATTCGGTCCCACCGCCCTGCAGGTAAGAGCAGCCCAGGCCACTCACTTTGGATACCTGGTCCCTCCTTATCGACCCTACGGGCATGTCTCCAAACTCCCCTTCCTCCCCTAGGCCATTATCTTCCCGGAAAGCATCTGCTTCCCTTGCCACTCAACGACTTTCCTGCTTCAAGGCTCCTTCCCACTGCCCAGGAACAGAGGCCGGGGTAGGCTGACAGCATTCCCAGCATTCCCTCCTCCTCATCACTGTCCCAGGTCAGAAAGCAGCCCTCTGACACCGGGGGCATGCTGAAGCCTGGGGCGGAAATAAGCAGACAGTCCTCACATGAACTCCGAGAACAGGTTACACACTTGGCTACGGTTGACACTCATCTTCATTCCTAATGGTAACACTGTCATATTACAATATGACTGCCCAATGCTATCATGTCTAATATTTAGAAATACTTACTGTTTATCAAAGTCACACATAAATGAACCAGGTACTTAACATTAGTGTCGTCAATGGTCAAAAGTAAAAAGACACCTGGAAATAGGTTCCATTCTACTTACGGTCCCAGGAGATACTATACTCAGAAATAGACATTGAAACCATGAATTACCTTGCCCTATATTTTTTAAATAGTCATTTGAAATTTTAAAATAAAAGTCCAATATCTAAGATCAAGAAGGTTAAAGAAACAGCAGTTCACATTGCATGTGTCTGTTCCTCCCCAAAGAAGAAAAATTTCAAACCAGTCAGGAAGGAGACTAAAACAAAGGACAGCCTGCCTTCCAGGGAGAAATAGAATGTTTTTCCACTCATAAAGAAAAGGGAAGATCTAAAAGCTTCCTGCCGACAATACACCAAAGTCTAAATTTCTCCAAAGAGAAGCATTTTCTAAAACGTGTTCCATTTAGCAAAAATTGCAGGTGGGGTCAGCAGCAAGACTATGCCTACGAAATATGCTGTGGCCCAAGCTTCCTGCACCTGGTTCCATTCTCCACCCAGGGCGAAGGCTTTTTAAATGTATGCAATTGGTGATTTCTACAATGTAACATGCATGATTTTGCTCAAGGCTTTTCACAAGAAAGCTATATTGCCTTGACGTTCGCATCACCTTTTTTTATCTAATTATTTCTGGCATTTTAGCCATCAAATCACTACTGACAATATGACAGGAATCATGGTATTGAAAAAATTACATCCTAGGAAGAAATAATAAAATATAAACCACATACATAATTTTCTTTTGAACATTTTAACAATGACACTCTCATATACATATGAAATATAGCAGACTATCTTCATAAATGCCCTAACATCAATCACAGGAGGAAAATATTCTCTACTTTGCAAATACATGGATCCAACAAAATATAGTATTTCTAATAAAACTGAGTAATACAACTTCATTTTTCTCATACGAGAGCATTTATGAAGATCTGACTATTGGAAATAACTCCAATATATTTGTTTCAATGATGTCCCTTCATCTCTAAATGATACACTGCTAACACTGGGACCATGAACTAATATTTAGCAAACCCCTATATTCATAGCAACATAGAGATCGAGATGGGAATAGATGAATGAAGTGGTGTTGACAGTCTTGCCATTATAAGATGGTATCACCACCGCGAGCTTTAGAAACAAGTATGCAATATGTATATGTATGGGTGATAAAACTCCTGGCATCAATTAAGTATTTTATGAGTGTCTTAAACAGAATAATATTCCTAAAAGTATTCCTAAAGTGATGAGCTACACCTAGAGATAAACAATGAAGAAAGATTTTTATTTTTTTAAAGTTTGAACTCTATCATCTATATTCTAAGTATAGCAACTGAGTCAGAGGTTATAAAATCACTTTCAGGCTACACACATATTAAAGTTTTTATTTCAAATCTTACAGTGACAAGAAGCTAAGTTCTACGTTAAAGGTACTGTTACCTAGTTAAACTTACCCCCCCACCCCCACAAAGTAAACACAAGGTGGGAAAAACATCTGCAAAATCTTCTAAGGAAAAAAACCAAGCAAGTCACCTTGGAATTAAAAATCTGACTGACCAAAGACATGTGCTAAATAAAATTAAGATGGGATTCCATACATGAAATAATCGAGCATTCTTTCTCAGTCCCTAAGTTTACATTGATATGCATTACAATACACGTAGATCTGAAGAGCCTTGTGCAAGCTGTTTTAAACCCTTTAATCATATCTATAGCCTTATTCTACCTTAAGGTATCAGGTTGGATTAGCGCTGAGATTTGGGGGCTGGGAACCTCATGCTGATCTTGTTTGCGCTATGCACACACAGTCAAGCACTTCTGGTGACCCTTTACAAATTCTGGGGAGCCAAATAGGTCTGAGAGGTATACATACATGCACGTAATTTTTTTAAAAATTAGCCAGGTTTCTTTCCGGCAAGCATGCAGATGTCAGATGTCCCCCTGGATCCCGTTTGTCATTCCACTACTCCCACATGTGGTTGGACCTTTTTCCATCATTCTGCACTAACATGTCATCCAATTCCGAAGTGAATAGAAATGGGGCTGCTGCCGGCAACTCATTCTCAGCTGACGGAGAGTTAAGTTTTCCTTGAGACTCCACCATATAACATGTTAAGCAACGTGTGTCCCACTTCCCTATGATAGCAACCCTGTCTTCTACCTTCCCTTACATATACTCTTCAGAGAAACACAAAATATGCTCTGGATTCTACTTCCTAATAAGCGTCTTGTGAAATGAAATGGAAATGGAAGAGACTGGTCCAATTCACCAACAAGGGAAGCGAGGCAACAAGATTAGAAAAGCCCAAGGCCAGAAAAATAGTAAAAAGGCGGAGCCGGCAAAAGCATTCAGATTTCTGAGGCCAGGGCCCAGGGCCCAGGCAACAGCCATGTCTCCAAATTCCTCCCTTTCCTCTCACACAGTCATCATCCATCCCACCGTGACTCAGGTAGTTAATTCAAGGGCAAGGGTTGCCCTGTAAAATGTGCAAATAGGCACACAAATAAAACACAAATGTGTGTGTGCTCACACATACATACGCATATAAAAAGAGAAAGAGAAACATTAAATGAAGGTCAGACCAGGGATATTTACTTATGAAGAAATCACACTAGGCACTACCAGAAGCTACAGTATTTTTTTATCTATCTAGTTCAGCAAAAGGGTGTTGAAAACACAGTGTATAACTTACAAGTGCACAGACCAGAGATGAATCTGGTCTTTTTGTTTTGGATTTTAGTGGCCAAGTTTCCATCTATACTGCAAGAACATATAGCCATGCATTATTATCCAAAATACCATACGATTCTTGAGGTCATGTTATTCATTTAGTCTACAACTCTTCCCTAAGACCTGTCTCTGTTTTTCTTTCCTCTGTCTCTTAGATTAAGGAAAATAAACACTTATCTAGCTTTTGTAATAACATTTTAAAATTATAAATGTAATAGATGTTTATTAGAGAACATCTAGAATACAGAATAATATTGTAAAGTCGCTATCTAATTTTAATGAACTATGATTTCTTATTCTTATTCTTTTTTTAAAGGTTTTATTTCATTATTTTTAGAGGGAGAGGGAAGGAGAAAGAGAAAGAAACATCAGTGTATGGTTACCTCTCACATGCCCCCTACCAGGGATCTGGCCTGCAACCCGGGCATGTGCCCTGACTGGGAATCGAACCAGCAACCCTTTGTTTCACAGTCTGGCACTCAATCCACTGAGCCACACCAGCCAGGGCTATTGTCCTTATTCTTTTAAACATCAAAATATGCATGTACTTTTATGCATACTGGGCCTGGAAATTTCTATTAAAAGCTTTCTTTAAGGTAGTTATTAAAGTAAAACTAATGGTTGGATTTCTTTAACTGAAATCAATATACAGTGGTCTTACCAAAAAATGACAGTAAATGTTTAAAAACATTGATCCTTCTGGTAGCTGATCTAATATCTCTCTAGTGTATATAAAAATGCAACAGGGGCTCTAGCACATTATCCTTAAAAATCAAAGAAATCTATCTCAAGTTTTACAGACTGATATAAAGTCACTATTTTCTATTTGAAATCCCCAGCTCATTCATTTATATTCATTAATCTTAATGATATCATTAATGCACAATGTGTTTCACAGAAACTAATTGTATTTTGCCAGAATCAAACATTAACAATTATGCTTCCCATTATCACCTAATAAAATAAAATAAAATTTTAAAAGTCTCTGGCATGTCAGTGAATATTGTGGTATTATAACTGATTTGCATTGTTAATGCTACAATAAATTGACCACATTATTATCTATTAGATATATTAATACTCTTTAAATAAGGCAATAGGGAATTATTCTGTTAGAAATTGACAAACTTTAGTCACTTCCTTGAGCTGTATTGAACACAGGCTTAGTCTTCCTTTGTCCCCTTATCTAAAGCTGGCTTTTGTGACTCAAGCTAATACCACATAACAGAACACATTCCTCTTTAATTTTATATACTTATCATTGCTTTGAGAAAAGTCAGGAGATTAGAAAATCTATACTCCTCAAGAGAGGGAGAAATACCTACCTGGGCAGTAAAAATGCCCTGAGTCAGAACTGCATGAATCAATTTGCTTAAGTCATTGTATTACTATTGGTTTAAATCATTATATGTATATATATTTATATAAATATATATTTATATAAATACATATATTTTTTCCCTTGATTCAAAAACCAATCACTAGGCATCTCCTGTGAGTCAAGCATTAAAATGGATGTTGGGAACAGAAAGCGAAAAAGAGCCTCAACGGAATGCAGTCATAAGATCTCAAGACAAATTAATAAATAAACAAAATGCAGGGAGATTGGTGGAGGCAGGGGACATTCGTTCAAGGTGCTGGTACAGCACAAGCGCGGCCCCCCGGAAGGATGAACTCAGAAGGCGGGCTGAGAATAAAGGAGGCGCCCAAATTTATCTGCATATTAGAATCACTGGATGATCTTTCATAAATCCCCAAAACTAAAGTCACACCCAGGCCAATTAAATCACAATCTGTAGGGGGGCCCCCAGGCACCCGCAGTTTCTGAAGCTCCCCAGGTAATTCCATTAATTCCACATGTAAACAAGTTTGAGAAACACTGAGCCAAAGGGTGTAGGAATACTACGTGGCCTGGCTGAGAAATTCTTGCTACGAGTTCCTGTAACCTGCCCTGTGAGTGATCAGTACACTGCCTGAGAAAAGGGTCCCGGGAGAGAGGTGATAGGAAATTGCAAGGCAACAGAAGGACTGATTCCTGTGGCCATAAAAGAACATGACTTCAGCCTCTTTACACCAAAGGCTAGCGTTCTCATGGGAAGACAAGGCACTTTGCGTGCCATCTTCTTCTAAAATTGAAGCTCAGTGAACTGGATGAGTCCTAGCTGCCTTGGTCTTGCTAAACACTTTATATGACTCTATAATTAAAAGCAAACAGGATCCTTCATCTTTTCCTTCTTGAGGTTTCTCCAATGCCACCGGAACTCTGGTGATGATTTCATACCTCACCTGACAGCCCTGAATGCCTGTCACCACCCTCCTCTGAGACTGTAGGAAAGGACATTTGTGAGGAGCCTGTTAACTGTATTCTTCAACTGTCCTCTAAAGAAAACTAGATACGGTAGGATGTGTGTAGCCTGACTGTTTTAGCTGCAGACAAAATTAAAAGATTAAATCTGATTCTATTTTGTGAAACAATACCCAGAAATTTCTTACCCTAAGCCCCACCAGGAAAAAATACAGATTTCTTTGGGGAAAAAAATATAATCAAATTCTAATACTTTACTGGAAAGCAGGATTTTTTAGAAATCCTCGTGTTTTAGAAGTATGTTACTAACTTCACTACTCAATTGTTAGAGGGAACATTTGTATTAAGCAGTGGAAAATGCTGCTTCCTTTGCATGCTTCGAAAGAAGCATCTTTAACCATTTGGGAGTATAGGAGCCATAACTATACACATTTAGTATGGAGTTACTGATTCAGCTGAGGTGGTTAACTGCACATGCAATGAGAATTACTAATAAGGCATTCCAGCAATGTGAAGTCCATTCCTTCAAGAAGTTACACCTAACATGTTCCACTAAAATGTTTTTTTTTAAGTCATTGGAAGGAATTTCTCCAGCTTAAGTATGCCCCATTTTCTGAACATAATTCAGATACATAAATCTAGGATACCGAAGCGGCCACCATACATTTTTCTCTAAAACTCAAAACGATATGAAGATTAACAGTATTCTCTTACTTGCAGCAGTAATCTGCAGGCCAAATGTCCTGGAAAAATATCTCCACGGGACATGATAATGCACTTTAATTTCAATGGAACATTAGCTTTAAAAAAAAAGTTCTTGACAGTTTCCTGACAAGAGAATCAGTTTTAAATGGTCCAGCTGTTTTTCCCAGTTGACCTAGTGAACCACCTTGCACACGAGATGTACCTTTCTCTCACATGTATTACGGATACAGCTTTTTAAGAATCTTCAACGTACTGACTTCCATTCGTGGCCAATGAGATTTGCTGACACGCCACCTACTGGACAAAATGCCACTTGCATCAGTGCACGTCATCTTGTCTCTCCCAGCTTTTAGAACTTGGTTTTCTGAGCTAGTGGAGATGAAGTTTAGCAAAAATATTTTTCAGAATAGGATAATCTAACAAGAAACAGAGTGCATCCCATCAGGGGTGCTGTAGGTGGCGATGTTATGAATGGTACTGGGCTGAGTATGGTCCTCTTTTGCATATTTATGGCTGCTCATCCAGCTTGATGAGATGAAAACAGAGGAAGCCAAAGGTCATGGAAGACCCACAAAAGGATCCAGCTTGCTTGAAACCAGGATGAAAGTGATCTCTTCCCTCCCAAGCTGATGATCCATCCAGAGGCGCATGCAGCATTAACTACAAAGAGTAACAAAATCTCTCTCTCTCTTTTTATTTTTTTAACCATAACATCAATGAGGCATACACTGACCATAAACAGATACTCTCATTTCAGTTTATTTACTAGGTCAGGTTACATCATGAAGCTCAAAAATATCTGGAGACCGCCCCCTCTCTGAGGTTTCAGAAAAGGAGATCTGAGTGGAGGAATGTACCAGACAACCCCTGCCTGTCCATGTAAAGCTGCCCCTGGCAACCCACCTTTCCTCTTAACCCACATAGGTCTGGGGTCAGATGGAGAACAGAAAATGTTCCAGCATCACTCTCCTAAATTTCCAGGGGTGCCAGACACGGAAAATAATTAAAGGCCTTCTGACCTCTGTCTACGATGCCCTTCCAAGGAAACCCCCCACCCTGAATACAGTGGAGGGAACACTGTGCGACTCCGATTTTATTGCTCTTCAGGCTATCAGATTCATATTGAACATTAATGCTCCGCGACTGAATGTTGCTTATCATGAAATCCTTTTCCTGTTTAACACTGTCAGAAATGAAAATTCTAGGTTCATCACTGGAACCACCCATTTCTTCTCGATGGATAAAGTATCTATCTCATGCCATTCGATTAGCAGTTTTATAAAGCTGACAGGTACCTGTCTCTTCCTTTGCCCACCTGGATGATTTGTGAGTGGACACACACAGCAATGTTGCTAAGCTCAGAGACGCTCAGTTCCCAAGCAGAATCTGGAGGAAACTCCCTCCCACATCAGCCCCTCCTTTAGGGAGGGGCTATGGCCTCAAAGGCAACGAGGATGGCATCTGAGCAACTGGGGTCTATTCTAGGTTCTTCCGTGTAACTCTTGATTGCCCGTGGGAAAGTCATTTAATAAATCATTTCCTTTCATTTGTCTTCACTTCCATGGAAGAGAACAAAACACACCTGCCTGTTTTAACCCTCCAATATTTTATTTTGAAATTTTTCAAACCTACAGAAAAGTTAATAGAATACAACAATTAATATGCTTATTCTCTTCTCCTTGAGTCACCAATTGTGAACCTGTCTCTATAATTTTTTACTATATTTGTAAGAATACAATGTAAACAAAATTTTTTTTCAACTTAAAAACCATGAGATCAAAAGCTCCCCAAGAAGGTGGTAAATAGACAATAACTACATACTGAGCAAGATTTCCCAAGAATATTTTTACCAGAAATTAGACCTCGTTAAAGACTTAGAACTGCAAAAGAGTTCTCTTTAACATTTTCCATGAAATGCTTCAATAAGGAGGGTCAGTCCCAGCCGAACCCTTAGAATTGTTCCATTTCAGAGCTGGAAATCATCCACTTCAAACCCTTCATTCAGAGATGTGGTAACTGAGACCTAGCTGTGCTGCCTCTGATCCCCATTCTTCTTTCATGTGCCATAAAAAATACACTTCCCTACAAGAGAGGTGGAGGCTTCAGAAGGAGAATGACAGAACAGGGAAGACGAGCACGAAAGGGAGTACGAGGGGGCAGCCACGCGTGACCAAGGGCAGAGCCTCCGCAACCCACTGACATTCACCAGCAGCCGCATGGCGTCACTACCTTCCAAGCGCAAGGCTGGGGAACCTTTCACTCCCAAACTCTCAGAATTCCCCTTTCCACCCTCAGCCTCAGCATCACTCTTCTTAAAAGGTCTGGCCCTACTTCACACATGGCAAGGACATCTATTTTCCTCTTTGTATACCATGCTGTTAATGTTTCTTCTGAGTAATTATTAAACACGGGCTCTATCAGAGCAAAGATTTGACCACGGCAAATGAAGCTTTACCACGTGGCTGTGCGAGATCACTGCCTCTTTAAGCAAACACCGGCAGGGTTTGAGCCCTCCTAAGGGTTCACCATGCAAGTTTTGTTTCTAAAGTTCAAGGTGTTGTGTGAAAGATGGGATTTCCTCTGTTATTTTGGTCTTCTGCTCAAGAAATACAAATGCTTTTGTTCCTGAAATTATCTATGGCCACTTTCAAAATCCCTGAATCAATAAGAATAATTCAGCAGCAGAATATTAATTTTCAGTAATACATCTTCTATCGATTGGTTCTTAGCACACTTCCTGGTCTGATGTGGCTCCGTGAGCTTGGCACCCACGGGCTGTAATGTAACCTGCTTATCGACAGTGGGTAGTCTAAGGCAGAAGGGAGCGCCATTATCCAACTGACCCTTTCTGGCCTTCTATTTTGTTGTTTGCTGTTCTCTGCCTCCTGACTCAAACACAGACCTAGACTGTGGATAAGAAGCAGTCTACGGTCGCCATCAATTGCTTCATTTGTAAAAATTAGAGCGCTCCTGAACTTCTTTGTAAAATACTTTGAAGTACTTTGATAAATTATAGCGCCAGTACACAATTACGGTATTGATTCCCAAAGTCACCAGATTCTCTGTCAGGCCCTGTTGCGTCTGCAGCTATCTTTTTAATATCTTTTCTTCTTTCTTAGAAAAGTGTCCAAAAACCTGACAGGTACCATTATTTAAGGAGTGTGCAATGCCTTCGTCATCTGAGTGCAACAGAATAGGCCTTTATGTGCTTCTTAATGTGTTCATTTGCCTTCTTTACAAACCACTGCACTGGGACCCAACGCAGGACTAAATCAAGATGTTGACCAGATTGTGTTTTCTAAACATGACTGACTACTAAAATGCTTAAGATAAGCGGTGCTAACCTACCCAGAATGTACTACATGTTCTATGAAGGCATTAGAAACACTCTAGGGCTTTCTGAAGCCCTGATATGCATCTAATTTACTTGAATAGACACAAGAAAAAATGGCAAAGGAGGGGGGCATGTCAAGGAACAAAGTACCTATTTTTTCAACATTTCCTGGATCATTTTCTCAATTAAAGTTTGAATGTGTTTAGAGGAGTCTATCTTTTAAGTGTTTCTTACTCTGAAAACATATCCATGTACCAAGAATAGCTATTTTCTTTCTCACTGCCACCCTAAAATGCTATCATTAAAAAAAAAAAAAAAAAAAAACCAGAGCGCTAATACAGAGTAACATGTTATCTTTCCTAATTCTCAAGTCATCAGGCGGCATGCGGCCGTAAACCGCTTACTCTGCCTCGGCTGAGCTGCTGTTTCTCAGCGGCAGAGGCAGGGGCAGCAGAGCATTACTGACATCTCTCTCCAGTGCTCAGGGACCAACTGTCAGGGCGCCTGGTGGCAGCACAGAGAGGCCGACATACGCCACTTCTGCATGGAGAAGTCTCTGGGTCTCTGTTCAGCTTCCGTGTGTGCTTGGCCCTCCTCTTTTCCAGAAATGCATCACCTGGAAAACCCCCAGCGATATTTTTGCTGCAAAGAGTTATACTTAGCAAGACGGAGCGAACGCATGGTTGTCCTGAAGAGGGACAGCAGCATTCTCAGAACTTCTGCTTTCATGGAAAGGCCTTGGGGAGGCTCAGAACAGCCCTTCCATTGCATTTGGTTACCTTTCTTTTCTTCTCAAGTTCAGCCACATGTTTGGATTAAGATCTTCGCATTCAGCCTATACCCCATCACAGTCATGAAAGAGCTGTGAGGGTAAAAGGGGCAGACAGAAGGAATTGTAGTGCGGAGAGAAAAGCACCCTTTCTAGAATTACTGCCAGTGGACAGACTCAATACCGGGAATGTCGAAGAAGGCAGGCAGCCAGATGTACCACTTCTGGTGAGGACTGATGCTTTGGTGGCATTTCCATTCATGTTTCTGGCCATGCTAACTGGTAGCTTACATGCTCACCAAACCTTTTCCTTTGGTTCGGGTCTGCGGCTAGACTGTATTTCCCAGCCTCTCTTGCAGTCGAGTGTGGTCATAAGACTAAGTTCAGGACAACAGACTATGGGGTAGACATGTGCCACTCTCCAAGATCTGGACCATTAACTATCCCCACGAATTCCCTCACCATAAACTATTACTGTCTGAGTGTCAATACCCTGGGGGAACCTTGGCAGGGTCATAAAGATGGTAGAAATTCTGTCAGCCCGAGTCCCTGACTTAACTGCATGGAACAAAGGACATCTCTGCCAAAGTGGCCTATAGGGAAAGAAAAAATAAACTTCTGTTGTTTATTGAAATGAACAATAACAGCAGCAAATAAACTTCTAAGCCAGTGAGAACTCCAAGTGCATTTGTTATGACAGCTAGCCTCTCTTTAACACTATGCAAGGCGCTACAAGTCGCTCTGGATCAAACACTGGGAGGAAGTTTACCTCATGAACAACTACATATTATCCTACACCTAAAAATAATTGTCTGCAAGCTTCTCACAGTCCATGTCACATGGGTCGGCGCTGCAGGGCTTTGCTTCCAGTGGGAGAGTCCTGACCCTTGGGACTGGCTGGCTATTTATACGGTGGCATTTCCACGTGATGAAATGCCACCATCGAAAGGGACACAGTAGAGCAGTATGTTCCGATAGGAGAGATCTTCATATTAAATTAAAAAGTGAGGTTCGGACAGTATATAAAAATTTTTAATTATATATATTTATGGGGTTATAAGTATTTTTCTGCAACAACTGACAAGAAACAGTTAGCAATGGGCTACATTTGGGGAGAAGGACCAGGAAGAGAAATGAATCATTTTTTATTTTGTTCCTTTCTGTGTTCTTGGAATTGCCTAACATTGCATATGTATTACTTTTTGTAAAAATGTCACAGGGGTAGCAACACTGAGAGCTATCTAATTTTTTATTTTTCATACATCCTTGTATTAAAAAATAGTTACTATTACAATATAAATCAGGCAGCATTGAAGGAAGAATCATATCAATGAAAGGAAGGAGCTTTTCTTCCCTTCTCCCAGGCAGATTATCCCCCAAATGAGGACACTGGGAGGTGGTTGCTGATCAGTTGCCAATCAGAACTATACAGTGCCGAATTTGTATTGATGTCACGAATGACGATTAGGCTCCCCTATTTGTTTATTTGAAACTTAGAGCTCGCCTGTTTATTAGAAAAGTGACGTGGCAAGAGCATTTCTGATTAGAGATCCCTGAAGAAATGCCCGAAGAGCCGCCAGCTCCATCAGCGTGCCCTCCCAGATGAATCAAAGTGCCTTTCCCTCTTAGTCCAAGGCTGTCTGTCCAAAAGCTGCTTCACTGTCAAACTCCACAGAAAGGCACCAAGAAAGAAACACACAGGGTGGGTGAAGGGGGCCTGGGCTGCCCTAAGGTAGATTCTGGCGGGTCTATAGTTAGGAATGATCTTTGCTAGCCCTGGAAGAAATTCTAGGTCTCATTTCAAAGATATCCTTCAGAAAAGAAGTGCCCCTTCAACCTGTACATTTCCCAGTCAAGTAGAAAAATGCGTCTCTGATTCAGAGTCTGGCTCATCTCTTTCGCTTGGTTTAACTTGCACGGCAGAGAAGAAAAGGCTGACCCGGGACACAGGCACCACATCCAATGTAATGCAGGCACCTGCTGAGCTGTTTGATATTTTGTTTAAATCAACTGAACACAATTCCACCGGAACGCAGAAGTTAAGGCAGAGCGAATGTGCGTGTAAATATTCTGAGACAAATGGTTGGTTTGTGCTATGGTATCAGGCACCACAACCAAATGTAGGGCAAAGGGGATGCTGTGAGTATAAGCACGGTTTCCAGGGCCCCATGTGCATGCCGGCCCGGAGCTAGGCCAACGGAGGACACAAGGATATGGCCTGCCAGGCTTGCAAGAGTCCAGAGTCTCGTGGGGAAACAGACAGGCAAAAAAATCATCCTCATCACCACCATCATCGCCATCATCACGACGAGCCCAACAGTCTGGCATAGCTTATAAATATACAATGTTTTAAAAAGCTAAATACTCTCCTTACTTGATTTCAACTCTGCATTATCTTTAAAGTACACTGAGTCAGGAAACAATTGACTGGATTTGGGGCTGTCTGTTTGACATCAATGTTAAACTGAGTAGCTCAAAATGAACCCGGCGCTCCACAAGCCAGAGGCCTGCCATGAACTAGAGGAACAGGGCGCCACGCTCCGCATTTCAGCCTGTGTGTCCTCCTAGCAGCCCTTGTGGCCATTCCTTTTCAAACTTGCTAACAAAAAACCTCAGGCTCCATTTTCAAGCAATGCTCCTCACAACAAAGTTCCACTGGATTAAGCATGACCGAATAATCTGATGCATGTCTGTCTCTGGCTTCGCAAGGTGGAGATGGTCGACGAACCGAGGGCGATGATGTCCTGGATATTCCTGCCCCAAGACGGCCTGCGGAGCTCAACACGTGCTTAGAAACGGCAGAAGAGGCACGGTGCGGCATGCCTTGTAAAGCCCAAGGTGGCACTAAACATTATCCTTGGGACTGGAGTCCACTGTTCTCTTCCGCCTTGCCTCCAGGCAGAGGGAGGTGGATGCTGCCATCTAGAGATTATCTAAGGATATCGCCTTTGATACTAATGCGGCCAACACAAAAGGGCTGATGACAGTGGAAGAGGAGGACTTCACAGTCTTAGGAAAGCGGGTGCCGGAGGAACACATTCTTTCAGAAGCCAGGCCCCCGACTTCTTTGAGGAGAGGACATACGAGGAGGAAACACTGGACCGCAGCACCGTCAGCAACACAATTCCCATGAGCGGAAGAATGTAAACTCTGTGATAGGAAAGGTGGGCACAAGGAATAGGAGAATGACAGGGCAGAGATTACATGAATAAAAGATGGGTAGCAAGAGTCAGAGGATCAGACATGGCACCTGGGTCAAAGGGGTAGCATCTCCTGACACAAGGAAACCCGTTGAGTTCCTGAGTTACGAACTGCAGAATAGGAAGGTGGGCAGAAAGAAAGCCAGAGGGAGAAAGTGAAATGAGACAGGTAATCAGCCCGAGGCTGGCGTCTTGGGGAAAACAAGAGACGTGAGCAATGAAAAGTGCGTCTGTATTGTCACAAGGTACTGGGATGCAGGAAAAGAGAAAGAAAATCTGCATTTAGAGAAAAGACAGTAAGAATTGTGTACTATGCACAATGTTTATCCCTATCTTTCAGAAATTTTCCACGGGAATGTACCATCTTATGAGAGAAGAATAAACTTAACTTTGCAGGGGATGGGTGGAGGTGGGCAAAGGTTGGGGCGGGGAATGGGGACATCTGTAATAAAAATAAAATAAAATAGAGAACACAGAAGTTCTCTAACCCTGAATTTCCCAACTGACCACTTGGATCTAAGAATCCAGGGGTAGAAAGCGAAATAAAGTTTCACCTGCTCAAAGATGTGGTTTCATTTGCCCTGATATCGGATTCCCAATCTTTCCCTTAATGAAGAGCTTTCGGTGCTGACAGGCTCAGATGATGGTCATAATTCAGATGCAAGTTTGTCACATCCTTCAGCCTTATGAGACAGGTTATAAGCTTAGGACTTTAGTGAGAACTGTTGCCACCAGCAACTTCAGCTGCATCTAGTTAATTTCATATCAAATTCAGATTTGTTTAAAATGCCAGACAAGTGAGGACCATTCCATCCTGCTCAAGCCTCTCCCTGCTCCGACAGGAAGAGGAGTCCGAGGGTTGTCAGGCTTGATGGATGAGGGGAATTATTCCTTGCATGCTGTCAGTGCCCATCCCCCTTCGCACATCCTTCAGTCAGCACAAGAGGCAGAGGATGTTCTGAATAACTCAGAATAAACTGTCTGGGAAAACAGCTCATGCCAGCAAAGCGGTGTGGTCATTAACTTTTCACTTCCCCTTCTGTTGGCTCTTGTGACACTGCCACCAAGAAAAAACTTTCTATAGCAGGGGCCATCTCTACAGCCTGCATGGCAGTTGGTGGTGCCTAAGATCTTACAACTGCAAGTGACGAGGAAGCTTGGTCACTGCCTTCATGAAATCCGAGCAGTCGCCCCTGAGATTTGCAAAGAAGACCAGTCTCTGCACGTAGAAGGCGGCCTGGACCTCACCACCGCAACTCCTGTCCCTGAAAATGTTCCCAGGCATTGGAGCCCGGCTGTCAGCAGGCACCGGTTTCTCAGGGTGGTGGCTGCAGTCGTCAGTGAGTCCTGCACCTGAGGAAGGCAAGGCCAGGGTGATGTGTGGCGTGAGACCATGAGAACCTGCCACACCAAAGCCTGGGTAGACGGTGCCCCGGCACTGCGCCAGCCAGGAAGGTGAACATGGACTCCTGACGAGAGAAGGCACCGTCTCTTGCCCCAGAGGTGACCCAAAGGAACTATGATTTCAAAAGCAGCGAATGTTTAATATTTCCACAAGGGATGATTCTTTCTCTTTCACTGATTTTCAAAGAAAACGAGGTAGTTATTTCCAGAAATAGAAAAATATTAAAATGAGGGGCAGCCTTCTAAATGTAACTGAAGGTAAATTTAACTACAAGAGTTATGAGGCTTCCCTGCCAGATTTTAAAATTGGCAGAAAACTCTAAAAATTAGATTATAGGATATAAAGGCAGGGAGACAAAACAAAGGAACAAAAGGGTCAAGAAAGAGGCCCATAATGTACTTTACATATACAGTATAAGTGGTATTTTAGATTAGGGCTTAGGAGAAGAGGTTCAATAGCAGTGTTGGAATAACTGGTGAGCCCATAAGGACCTGAGAAGAAAACATGAGGTAATATTTTTAGAATCTGAGAAGAAAAAAATACCTTTTTAAGCATGACATGAAATCTAAAAGTCATTCAAAATTAATAAAATAAACAAACCTCTGGCAAAATTAATCAACACAAAAAAGAGGGACAGAAGACACAACTAAACAATATTTAAAAAGCAAATCAAAACTGAAGATGTCACATACAATGAACATAATTTTCAAACTTAGATTAAGTAAGCCAATGCACACGAAATTACAAAACACCAAACTGATTTGAGAAGAAATTAAAAATCCAAAGAGCCTTAAAATCATTAAAAAATTGGATCCAACCAAAGTGGCCCTGCATAAAAATGACTGGGTCCAGGTGTAGGTAACATTCGGGACAGCCAAGAAACAAGTCAATCCCTTCTCGCACAAACGTTTATAGAGATGAGAAGAGGAAGGGACTTCCCCTGCGGTGGGTAAAATTACTGTTTAGCAAACCCTGCCTTGTCCCCCTTCCCCCGCGCTTCCCCCGCTCACTGATGCTGGGCCGAACCATGCGGCGCACTTTCGCCAACGGGCTGAAATAAGGCCGTGTCAGGTCCAAGCCCAGTTCTTAGGAGGCAATCAGTGTTTCTGCTCATCCCTCCAGGAGTTCCCAGCCTCTGGCATGAGAAAGCCACACCAGGTAAGTGCTGCCCTTCATCCCGGGATGAAGGCAGGTGGAGAAGATGTGGCTCTGACCTGCAGGCTGCATGTGAGCCAGGCCAGCCCACGGAGCCACGGTCCAAAGTAGCCACCCCAGCCGACCACACACCCATAGCCGGAAATTACTGCTACTGACGAACGCCCCTGAAAAATTATGGTTTATTACACAACAATTATTGTAGTATTGTAGGAATGATGGATATATTCCGCATTCATTTTGTTGAGGTTACATAATCTAACAATGGCAATTAAGAAAGTAAAACTACAAATTAATACTACTTATAAATCTAGATGGTAATCCTACACAAAATACTAGTAAATGGAATACAGAAATGTATTTTTTAAGTTGTCATGACAATGTCATAATTCTTCAAAAAGTGTTAAGATTAATAGCTATCGACAAATACAGAAAAAGTATTTGATATTAGAAAAACAATCTCAGCAAACAAAACAAAAATGTTCTTCATGTGATACAGAGTACCTCCCCCCAAAAAAGCACTGTAGAATTCATCATACTTAATATGAAATGTCCAAAATACTCTCTTTATGTTTAAGAACAAGACAAGAATGTCTGGTATCATCACTTCTATTCAACATAATCCTGGAGGTCCCGGTTAGTGAATTAATATTTTAAAAATAAAAGGTACAGAGATAGGAAAAGAAAGCTGACATTATGTGCAGATCTTCATTATCTACAAAATACTCCCAACCCCAAATATACAGATAAGAATCAGTAAGAATTAGTAAGGGTGCTTAATTTAAAAAATAATACACAAAAGCTAATTGAATTTCCATATGTTAACAAACAAGAATACATGTTTATTCTGAACGGATGTTATTTAAAATTCCTAAAAATAAATCTAACAAAGGATATACAAATTATTCCTGTAGAAAATAATAAAACCTTATTTAAAAATATTAAAGAAGTCCTAAGTAAATGGAGCAATCTACTATGCTCTAATATAATAAAATTCAACGTCATAAAAATGTCAATTTCCCAAATTGATCTCTGGATTTAATATAATTCTAATCAAAATCTCAATCAGCTTGCAGAGCTTTACAAGTGAATTTATACACTTGTATATACATAAGATAAACATGCCCAATATAGCCAACACTCGTAAAGAATAACAATGACATAAGGGAACTTTCTTGACCAGTTATTAATAAGACTTATTATGAAGTTACAATAATTAAGAAACTGTGATATTGGCAGATAGACAAACTGACCAATTACAGGACAGAATGCCCAGAAATAGAGAAACACACAAAGAATGTCTAATACTTAGCAGTTGCCTCTGACATGTTATGTTCCTTAATGGTTACAACAGTGCTGTCAGGATTAACCATTCCCATTTTACTAATGAAGACACCAGGGCTCATGGAGGTAAAGGGACAATTGTCCAAAATGACCAAGCCAAGAAATGTCAGTGCTATAATTCAGTTTTAAGTTTCCCAATCCTAAACAGGCTAGTCTTTTCCATCACCTGCTATGTTTTGAAGAACAGCTAGTAAAGAAAGTAAGACAAAGGTCCTGTATGTGAAGGATGACAAGCGCTCCATAAAACCGAAATAAAAACCTTAGCAGAAGAATGGGCAGCACAGAGCATCTGCCAGCAGAATTGTGTAGTGACCATTGGAAGAGGCACTAAGAAGAAAAGCTCTTCTCTTCTGCGCATATCATACTGGGGCCAGGCCATGGGCTCAATTAACTGAGAAAGGTATATTGCAAGTCCTAGAGAATTAAGGTCATGGCATAAAAAGCATTTTACTGATTTATGTGGGTCACAATTGGGAAAAAGAAACACCAACACACTCAAATTAGAAGGACACGCACATCAAAACAAACAAACAAAACATATATATTCAAAACTCTAAAAAACTACAGAGACCGAAACTGTGTCTTCAGGTAGATACAGCCCCAAAATCATCAGGCAGAGGCATACTGAACACTCTACATATAGAAGTGGTGAAAATTTAAAGTCAAGCATGGAAAAGCTATTTTTAAAATAACTGTAACAGAAGGTAAATTAGGAACACCACAGCCCATAAAATTTGTTTCCAAAGAGGCATTATTCTCTGATTGGGCTCTCAAATACTTAGTTTAGTTATGTGAAATGTCTATTAAAATGTTTTATGTTCTCAGCTCACTTAAAAACTTGATTTTTTTTTCTAGTAGTTTGTTTATGCCCAGCTTCCATTAATACAGAGAGAGGCATGCTTTAAATAAAAATGAAATACAAGAAAAATGGCATTTTAAAGAATGGAAATCAAATTAAAATCTAAATCGCAAATCTTCTAACATGTATGAGGAAGCTAAATTAGAACTCCAAGAAATGCTGAAAGGGAAAATATTTTTAAGGGTCATAAACCAAACGATAATATTAATTGCAATAAGAAGGCATATTTAAATGAAAAGCCCAAAACTAAGGATTTCATAAGCAATGTTCCTAATTTACATGCTTAACATGCTAACATTTATTTCTGTCTTTTACATAGCTAACCAATTAGAGCATATTTCTAAAGAACCAATTTTATTTGCTGGTAATAATTTGTTATCTTAGCTATAATTCTGCAGCTTTTCAAGCAACAAATGAATGAATGTCTTACATCTAAAGAAAACACAAAAAGTGATGGTATGATGTTTGAATACATGCAATTACTGCTATGTTACATTCTAATTAACATAATTAGCTTTGAAACAGTTCTTGTAATAACTGTCAACATTTGTGTCAATTTAGTGGCACTTAATGACATGTGTAGCAAAGATACGCTATTCCTTTCACTTACAAGTAAAATAAAATAAACCTTTCCCGAAAAGAAAAGGCAGCCTCACTGAATATTCAAAACTCTTTTTAATCAATAAAGCCCTGTTCTGGCAGGTTCAGAAAGCAGACTTTGTAGAGTATTCCAAGGATACACAAATTGGAAAATGGGCACCAGAGAAGTACACAATATTATCAAATGGGACTTAGGAAGAAAAAATAGATTATCAGTTTCTGTTTTCTACGTCTCCTTTTTTTGTTGGCTTTAGTATATTCGTCAGTTGACATTCATGCTGATACTCAGCTGATACACACCAGTGCTGATGGCTAAAACACCTCCTGAGAGACTGGCACTCTGAGTGCCCTCCAGGTCCCCCATTACCTAAGCCAGGACCTGTCCATAATGTGGCAACTAAACGGTTAACCCCTGGCAAACTGAGCTGCCTTCAGGCCTCTGCTTAAACCCTATAGTAATGTCCTCTGTCAGTTGAAACGCTTTTAAATACCGCCTCTAAGTACATGCAAATTATTTTAAAACACAGTCACATATTAGGGATGCATACTCCAAAATATTTTATTGATGATGTGAGCCAGCAAAATATTGGGGGCCCAACAGGCATTCTCTAACTTTGTTACACCTGGATGAACAATAGCAAGATTTGGCAGTGGCAAAAAAAAAATATGATGGTAGTATTGATAATATTTTCAGTAAAATAGATGTCAGTATTCTAAAGATCCAAATACATAGGCACTGAGATGTGTGGTATACAAAATGCCAGTTCAAAAGAAAACGAGTCATATATTTGATACAGAAAGAAGACTCCTAAAGACCAATATTCTGAGGGTCTCTGGTGTGACCCAATAAGAGGAATGAAAAGAAAGGAGTTGGGGTGTTTTTTTTTCCGGTTGCCTTTTTAGTTTTTACTGTTTAATGGCACCAACCCTAAAATTTTATTTCATGTTGATAATATGACATTATCCTTTCCTCATAACTTTTAATTTCAAACAAGCTTCATGCTCTACAAATTACCCTGCAGGAAACAGACTGGTCCTATACTTATGTGAAAATAATCATAAGGAAGCTCATATTTACATGGTCAGCCTTGTCGATTCTTTAATCCATATACTTCAGATATTCATTTAATAAAACTGAAGTTCCCTGGTTTAATAAATGCAACAGTTTAGCACTCCTGAACAAGATAACAATCAACTTTATTGAGCTCTTCCTAGGGGTTCCAAGTGCCTCGCATGTACTATCGCACTTGATTCCAGCAATAACCAGGTAAGATAGGTCCCATCAATAGTCCCGCTTTCTGGGGGCTGTGTTTTTCTGAAGGTCAAGGTCACACATGTAATAAGAGTTAAAGTCCAGATTCCAACTCAGGCAGTCTGGTCCTGTAGCCCATGCTCTTACACATTACTCTAAACTGCCTATAATAATTAAATTCTAAATCAAGTGCTTGTAAAAAAAATGATCACAATTTAGAT
Source organism: Mormoops blainvillei (assembly GCA_004026545.1). Taxonomy (NCBI): domain Eukaryota; kingdom Metazoa; phylum Chordata; class Mammalia; order Chiroptera; family Mormoopidae; genus Mormoops; species Mormoops blainvillei. The sequence goes on from PVJD01001184.1 coordinate 275,949, forward strand.
AAAGACCAGTGCAGCACGCACTGTCTCTAGGCAAGGGGAGAAGGGTGACTGGAGGTCTGTTCTATCCATAAAATTCTCCAATTCCAGGATTGATTTTTAGAAGCAAGGTTCTCAAAGGTCAATTAAAATATACAGAGGTGCTACAGGCACAACCTAATATAAGCCCGTGATATTTCATCCAGTGTCATTTCTAAGAGCCCATCCAATGAAATATTCTAGGTTCACATCTTCATCAGCTACAGATCATTTTCCTGGGCTCTCTAGGCAATCAGGTCATTTTGGCAATCAGAAAACCTGGGGAACGAGGACGGAAGGGGGGAAAAGGGACTGTTACAGTCTTATGAGAAAAATACTTTGGTTCGATATGCACAATTCAAACAAGGGTCATAGAATCCAGGTTGGGGTGAGGGTGGGCAGAGATGTCAAGGAAGGCTTCCTGGAAGAAGTGCATATGCTAAAGTGCAGACAGGCATTGGCCAGGCAAAAAGAAGGGAGTTGCATACAAAGGTATTTTCTTTCCAGAACAAGGGTGGGCATGAGACAAGGAATTTGAAGCCCTTACAGGAACGGCAGGTGGTTCACTATTGCCTGTTATTTTGCTAAATTTTAAAAGCACCTAAGATGAGAAACCTTCAATCCCCCAACAACTGAATCTGTCAAGAGGATGAATGTATTCCAGCAAAGGGGGAAAACAGAGAAGTTCCTTAAAATTTAATTAACATCTTTTTGATCAGAGCTATGTAAAAAGGGGGAACAAAATTATATAATGGATCATATTATTCATCAGGTTAAAACTTATCACTGCTTGTGTCTAGAAACCAAAAAAAAAAAAAAAAAAGGTTTGTACAAAGAAAGCAGGAAAAAAAATAGACACATTTAAAGTACCTATGAAAGCAAAGCAGGGCACATCTGTAATGAAGGAAAAACAAGTCAGTTTCATGCAAGGAAGAGACATTTCACAAGACTTCTAGAAGAAGCATTCACTCTTGCAAAAAGAATAATAAATATATATCCCTCTTTGAGAGAGAGGGGTGTATACACACACACACACATACAAGGTCTGTCCAGAAAAAGTCCAGCCATTGTTAATATAACGAGAATGGTTTACACAATATTAATGTAACATGGAAGCTAAGGAGAGTGGACTGGAATGCACGAGCATGAACAATGGTGACTTCACTGTACTGGTTAGTGGGGGCAGAAGCCGCTGAGTGAGCATGTGTACTGTGTGACCGCAGCATTCAAATGACTGAGCGAGTAGAGAGATGAATCTGCATCAAAGTTTGCATTAGGCTTGAACATTCCTCTGTGGAAAGTATTCAGATGATTCAGAAGGCTGCAGCTATGGGCAACTGGTGATTGGCAGCTTCCTCATGACAAAGTATCTGCTCATGTATCATGTCTCATGCACAGTTTTTTGGCAAAACATCAAATCACCCACGTGACTCAGTCCCCCTACCTCCCATATTTGGCACCCTGCAACTTTTGGCTTTTTCCAAAACTAAAATCACCTTTGAAACAGAAGAAATTTCAGACCATCAGTGAGATTTAGGAAAATACAACAGGCAGCTGATGGCCATTGGGAGAACTGTGTGAGGTCCCAAGTTGTCTACTTTGAAGGGGACTGAGGTATCACTGTCCTATGTACAATGTTTCTTGTATCGTCTTCAATAAATGTCCTTTTCTCACAGGACATGGCTGGATATTTTCTGGACAGGCCTTGACCTACTCACGAAATGTTAAAGCCCCGGGAATACTTAATGAATGCAGAAATCCACACACAATACTGTGGTGTCTTAGATTCTTAGATTGTTAGGATATACACCATCCAGAGAACAATTCAAATTTCAGCAGAGAATCATCTTGGATAGAAAGAAAGGTACAAAGAAAAACAGGCAAATGACGGAAGGAACAGAAGTCAGGGCTCTTAGAAAGCAAACTTGCAGAAGTGCTGTAGGGCTTGGAATGACGGTCAGTCCTACTGTGATGTCAGACTTAAGCACGGGCTTTATGCCTTTGCGTGGCAGTTGTAAACATATTCTCTGCTACCTAGCACCCACTGTTTAAATTCTTTAAATGGAGGCTGGCGTGCCCTGACAATAAAAGAATTTAGTATGTCACATATAGCTAACTAAGTCAGGTCTGCCACACTGCTCCATTCTTCCATTAAAAACAAACTAACACAGTGTCAGATCGCAAACAAAAGACCTCATAATCCAGTGAGTGTTAACATCTCATCAGCGAATCTAACAAAAAATAAAGACTTTATTTCCTTTTGACTAAAATACCTGAAAATACCAGGCTTTCCACCTGGAAATTTCCTACATAAAAAGAAATCAATTGCTTGGGTGCTTAACGGCTCCCCACCCTCTTCTTACTGGGACATTTTTCTTTAAGAGATAGGTGGTGCTGGTGGTACTCTTGATGGCTCAGATAATGCCAAAAGCCATATTCTATCACTGACATCCATGAGCCTCTCAGTTTTCATGTCGTCCTTTACCTCCCTAACTATGCTAGAAACATCATGTTAAGAAGAAAGATCACTGTCCACACTGCACTGTCCACCTTTATCTACCGCCCCACCCCATTCCACTATGTCCATAGGTCCACCATGCCTTGAAGCTTGCCTAACCAAAACCTTCCAGAAACCTGCAGCCCATGTCATTCTTCCACATCTGCGAACCGTCACAGCTGCACGCTTTCCAGCATGTTATTGTCGTCTACTTTGCTCTCTGATTTCTCAGAAGTCTTATTTCAACCAGCTCCTTAAAAAGCCAGACCATGTATCACATCTTTTGCCTGTAGGTTTAAATACCACTTGTGTAATAGGGACTCCATTAATATAGCGAATGAATTGAAAACGAGCCTAATGAACAAATACGCTGATTCAGAATCCAACACTAGATACTTCGGGTGCCAGCAAACAAGGAATAAGCATAAATACCACTAATACTCATTCCACTAACCACCAAAGTATATGTAGAAAAACAAGGGATTGAAGTATGCTGGCTTTTCCAAAGCCAAAATAACCAGGAAGCCTAAGAAGCCTATGAATTAAAATAATAATGTTTCATTTTTCCCAAGAAAGGAAATGTTACATCCTAATAACTCTCCCTCCTACAAACCGCTGTCTAGCTATTATGGGTTCCTTGATTTTTCCTGAGCTGCAGAATCCTTCTGACAATAAGATATCGAACAGGCGAGTGCTGCTATTTCACCATGGAGACAAAAGGACACCAGAGAGGACACGCTGTGTCATACCAGGAGACCACCAAGAGAGGTACCTGATCATCAAAACACCAAGAGACACTTCCATGATGGCTGCCATAACTGCTTCATCGCCTTTGTCCCCAGCACCTCCCCTGACACACAGCCCCACCAAGTGCTCAATGTCACAGCCACTCAGCTAGTCTGGGCTCCAGGAAGTAGCACAATAGGTGCCCCAGAAAACTATTGAAACTTGGAACCAAGGCCTCCTCAGCATTGGTTAATAAACAGCCATCATCTAAGTACTAAGTGCATACCAGGCACTGCTCTCAATACTAAAGACAGAGTGAGGGAAAAGAGGGCTGAGGCGCCAGCACTTGCCACTCCACGGACCTTGTCATAATGCTTGGTGAACACGACGGCCAGTTTTGAAACAGGTCCACCAGTTGGGTAAGTGGGTAGTAAATGAAACCTAAGCTTTCATACACACACACAAATTTATTGCAGTTACAACTTTGTTTTGTTCCCCTCTATGATTGTAAACAATTAAACGAGGGCACGCATCTCTTCTCTTTAAATCCCATGGAATATTTATGGGCAGCACTCATCTTACTCTCAAATGCCTTTGGTAGCGAGAAGGGCACACTGGACCGGCCCGTGGAGGCGACCCCCACGCAGAGAGCTGCTCCAGCAGGCACCCCATCCTTCCCAGGAAGGACAACACATGCATGAGGTAATGAATATTTTTTTAATCTTTGCAAAATGCAAGGGCAGAGAAAACTGGAATGGGCAGTTTTAAATGACTGCCTCTAGGAGGAATTTAATTTTAAAAAATACCTCCCCCCAAATAAGGAGTTCTTTGTCCATTCATAGGCTGAATCATGATATACTTCATGGGCTTCCTGCTAATTATTCTCACGGCTGGTCTAAGGATGCACAACTGGAGTACCTCTTCAAAGAGGCAGTAGTTAGAATATAGTGAGCATTTTATAGTTTGATTTTAAGCTGATCTTCAATGTACAGACTCGTGTTAAACCAGCTACTCTGTGGATGAGCCCAGGTGAGCCTATAATGAGATTTACCTTCATGGATTAGGCCTGACCTCTAATAATCTGTGCAGGGCTCCCCATCACTATTTCGGCACTGAGTTATGAAAATTCATCCCTTCACTATAAACAGAACCTAGCTCAGAGGTAATAGCTAGGAGATGTATCACTCCTGGAATACAAGCACCCCCGAGACTTTGATTATAATGTCCAGAGCTGAAGGCACTATTTCACAACTGAGATTACTACTTTCCAGATGAAAAAAAATTTTGAACTGTGGACTAATGCCTTCAGCTGCATACACTGTAATCACACTCTGCAGTTCTCATGCCCAAGAGCGGTGGAGGGCACCCACAGTTGGTACAGCAAGCCGATGCGGGGAACGGAAGGAAGAAGTCATAGGATGAAGCATGGATGAGCCCAGGTTCATGTTTGCTTTACCGGGGGTCTTTGGTGTACGAGTTCAAGGTGTCCAATTACCACATCAACTTCACTAAAAACCAACAATAAACGTTAAAAAAAGGTTATTTTTCATCTAACAAACTATCAAAGTTACGTGTTTTATTTAGAAGACACCACTACTGACTGCTGGTCGGAGTGTAGTGAGGTGCACTGTCTCAACCTATGAAAATATAAATTGGCAGAACACTCCAAGAACAACAAAGCAAAAGTGTGAGGAACCTCCATCATGTTCACATTCTTTCCCACGGTAATCCCACTCCATGAATATAGTCTGAAAAAATAATTACAGGTGACAAGGACTTGTTAAAAGACTGCTCATCACCATTACTGGTAAAAGGAAAAACTTGGAAATAACCTAAAGGGTGAAATGATTTTATAGACTATGAGGAATCCATATGATAGAATATTATGCAGCCTCTCAATTGAGTCATAATGGCTAAGGAGAAATGCTAATTCATAGTTGTATTCTGCAACTTCTGTTAATCAATTTATCCAAGGGCATTCAAATTGTTCCTGCATCAATATTTAACAGGTGCTCTCTTGGAGCCAACTAATTGGACTTCGGCTCAGGTTTTGTTTTTGAGCTATAAGGCTAATGAACCATTGATATAACATTAAATGACTGCAAATAAAGTCTGCAGCCTAAATAAATGCTGACATTATGTCAGTACATTCTGAATGAATCAAAAAGGAAAAATGCACTTTTGCATACATTTAGTGAATTTTCCCTGCCTCTTCATAATGCATTGTTGCAAATGGAAAAGATGAATATTCATCAAGGCTCTTTGAATATATTACACTTTAAATAGTTTGCTTTAAATATTTATAATACATCATGAAACATAAATTTTCCATTAAAAGAAATGGATATGATGTCAAAAGAGGGCCACAGAAGAAACATAAAATTATACCACTTAACCTAATATTAAAAGTTGAAAAACAATATGTAAAAGCACTCCTCCCCCGCTTCAATAAAGGTCAATCTGGGAGAAAAGTGCTTATCTCCCTCCTTCCTGAGAACAGCCACCTCAGCTAAGCCTAGCTCACGACCCCCGAGAAACATCTTTCCCACCAACCCCAGTAACACCGGGGCCAGCATCTGAGTGACAGGCACTGTGCAAGGTGGCATACAAAATTCATTCATTTAATCCTCACGATAACTTTATGAGGTTACCAGAAGTAGTAGAAACTGGAGTTGATCTCTTGACCACACTGCTTTTCCCCCTCATTCCCATTTTCCAGCAGAACCACCACTGTTAAGTTTCCGAATACAGTTTGCGTAGTGAACTGCTCTCTGGCTTGAAGACTAGCTTCTTCATTAGGCTAAATAATATAAATCTAAAAAGTTAATCACAGATTAAAACAACAACAAAAAATAAACAGGATTCCATTTGAGGGCACAAGAAAATGTACAGAAAGGAAATATATTTGCTTACGCATTCAACAAGTCTTTACTGAGCACCTACTATGAGCCTGGCCCTCCCTCGGCCCTGAAGAAATAGCTGGGACAACAGAAAAACTATATCCACTCTTGTGAATTTTTCGCTAGATATTAAGAGACATATAATAAAATAACAGCTTATATAGTATGTTGCAAGGAGATTAAGCTGTGGTAAAAAACAAGTGTGTAACATAGGGGGTGTGCCTGCAGTATGGGGAAGAGTTCCCAACAGGATGGTCCAGGAAGACACCAATTAGAAAGAACGTGACAGGGATGTTCAGACAAACAAAACGCAAGTCTCATGACTCAAATCACACAGAAAATTGGAGGAAAATACTGAAAACTAATTTTCACCGTGTTTCTGCTATCTATTACGCCAAAGTACAAAAGAAGTGAATGTTTCTTACAATGACATCAAATGCCATTTCTAAACTTTAACCATCAAGGCTTACAACCCTACTTTGCTATGGAAAAATAAGTCACTACTGGTCCTGCTTTTGCCTCCTGAAATCTCCATCTCTCTTGCCAGAAAGCAGCATCTGTATAAATCCCCCTGCTTTTGACGACTATGACTTCTTTGATAAACTACCCATGTGTGTGGGGAGGGACAGAAAGATGGAGAAAGCAAATGGGGAAATGAGTTTTCCCCTCTTCAGATTAATGTATATGAAGCATACATCTGACACTTCATCAGCACTCCCGGCTGGTGTCCCAGCAGGCGGACACGGGCTGAGCATGTACTCTGCCAGCTTCCAGGCTACTTAGGACGAACTGGCAACGTGCCATTTATCTGAAATGCCCAATGTGTCTGGGAGAGGGAGCACAACTACATTTAGCATTGCCAAGGAAAACTAGATACTTTGGGCTAGGAATTAATCTCCTTCTTGAGAAGGTAGTTAGCATTACCTTCAAGCTTGCCTATGGCATTTAAATAACCTATAGGTCATGCATTCACTAAAAATCAAACCACATGGTATTCATTTATATCTTACAAACATGAATACCTCTCAGGCTGAGGGTCTATACTTTTCTGAAATGTATGTTGTTGTGCTGAACATGAAATTCTGTTATATCAAGTTGTAATGCTGTTATTTGGACATAAGCCACTTTGTTTCCCATTTTTCCAATTTTTCCACACTTGAACACACATTTCACTTCAACTTACTTCTTCAGTGAATCAACAAAATATTTAAACCAATGTGATTACATGACTGCTTACAAGCAGATTAATAAAATCTCCTTGAATGTGGACACTCTAATCTCTTCATAATTTTGTCACCATATTTTTTGAGCGGCTGATGTGGAACTGAAGGGGATTTGGCCCATTACATGGACTTTAAGGCTAATCACAATTTTAAGATGCACAGTGAACAGCAAAACCAAAGAGGTTTTAGATGGATGATCTCATTAGGCCACACATTACAGCATATAGAATCACACCATCACTCTCGCCTTGCAACTAAAGAAATCTGTCACTTTCTAGGAATAATTATTCGTTCCATCAACATTATTTATTGAATGCCTCCTACACGCAAGGTGTAGTGCTAGGAGCAGTGAGGAGTGGAAAGCCAAATCAGACAGGAATTCTGCCCTGAAGGAGCTTGCAGTCTAGCAGGGAAATATTGGGCATAAACACACAGACCTAAGGCAAGGGTGTGCTGCGATACATACTAAGGACGGCTAGGGGAGAAAGGTTGACTTGCAGCTCTAAGATGGGGCTAATGAGTGAGTGCAGAAGCTGGAGAGACAATCAGAGTGAAGCAAGTTCTGTTACTCAATGCACAATCCAGAAACATCAGCTTGTTTAGAAGACAAAGAATGGGAAAAAGGAGGAGGAGGACGAGAGGAAAAGAAGGAAGTTCTAATAGGTGTGTATTTCCACCTCTACGGCATCATTATTAAACCTTTTAGTTGTACTCGGCAGAGATACTTCAGATGTAAACCAATTTAAAAACAAACAAACATTAACACTCCTGCAAAGGGTGCCAAAAGCAGAAGTCATTAACATGTACTGAGTGACACACTGAAATAAATGATATGGTATAGATACGCTGCCCAATACGAGCGGAACAATGAAGAAATCAAGAGGTTCTCTGCCCGACAACCCTCCTCCAGCTGCTGCTGGTTCTTAATACAACAGAGGCTGGGGGACAGGAGACTTGGTCAAACGGCTCGCAAATAGTTTTCCTTGGACTACGATTAGGAAGTAATGAAACTTCTGAATGAAATATATGATGAGGGCTACATTTTAAACCTCCACTGTCTAATAGTAAATGGTTAATCACAGTCTGCTTCTGTACCCAAACTTACCCATAAAATGATAAGAATGGAAGTATTAATGCTGCTAACATTTGAGGCTTGTTATGGGCCAGGGGCCATTTTAAGTTTGCCTTCTATGGTATTTTAGCATTTTCTCTAGTTTTGCTCTTAAACACTATAAAAACTTGTGGGGTGGATAAGCTAATAATTTAAGTGACTGATAAGAATGTCATTGGAAAAATTTGAGGGAGTACTCTTCTTGTATTTTCTATTAATAGTCCTCATTTTTCTATCTTACTCCAAAATAGTTTAGGTAATTGAGTAGGTCAATTGCTGTGTTTGAGTATGTGACTACCATTATTACAATAGGTAAGATATTTATACATATTACTTTGCAACAGTGTTGCTTCAATCAGAATGATTTTCTTGGCAATAAACATAAAAGATTACTATTTAAGTGTTAAGAATAATATCGCAGTGACCCAAAAAACACTTCTTTTTTTTTAAAAAAAAATCACTAATTGTGATTTTTCCTCTCTCCTTAAAAAGTAAATACTTACAGTAAAATAAGCTTTCGATAAAATTCCCCCAGGAAGAAAATGTAACTTTGAACTTTGGGATGAGATGGAGAAAAATGCTATTATCACTTTAACTGCACCTTTAAAATAAGTCCCAAAATTTTGAAACAAAATTTTGCTTAGGACTTCCAAAAAGTCCTAAAACAATGAATTTTGGTTTAAACATTATAGTCAATTTTGGAGTCATAAAATATCCTGAAAGAAACTTTTCTAGGGATAATTATCAGTATCATTCAGAATCTTTACTATTTGAAAAGTAGAATTAGGGAATTCCAAAGTTGAATTCCAGAGATTGCTTATACTTCTTTTCATCTTGCCATTGCAGATGAGGTGGGAAAATCTGAGACTAAGTGACTTGCCCAAGTTTACATAAGTACCTAATGACAAAGGCAGGACTAGACCTAAAATTATTAAGCTAGACCTAAAACTAAATAGCTAGACCTAAATTACATCTCTCTGCATTACTGGATGATTCCCAAGTCTATTACCAATGCATAAAATTATAAGGCATCTAATGTGCTGATTTACATATTATTTGCATCATCATCAGTAAAGGATGTTTAAAAATATATTCCCATACCATACAACCCCCACCACCAATGCAAAAATAACTTGTAAAAAGTTTTAGGCCAAATGCTAAATCAAAGAGGTAAAGAGCCCCCTAGAAAACAAAATTCTAGTAAAGGTCACGGTTAAAAATAAAAGTGTACATTGGCGGGGCCGGGGTGGGGCGGGCAGTGGCAAGGAATGTAGGAGTCAGTACTGCTAAAATATACACAAATATTAATACCACGTGCCAACTGGTGAATGTGAAGAAAGGGCTGGAATTGAAATAATGACCATTTTCAATTATCATAGAAAAGAAGGGTCCAGGCAAGAATCACTACTGTCATGTAAATCCAGGGGAAATCTTTGATGAGGAGAAGCATGTTTGCATGGCCTGAAACTATCTCCCCACAGAACGCTTACTGAATACAAGAGAAAAAGTCTAACTGTAGTGGAGAAATGGGGCAACATCTTGACTGGGTAAAAAAACTAACTTCACAATTAGGGGCAGATGGACATCATGTGTCTGCAGATGGCATGCCCTGCAAGGACACGACATCACCAGTGTCATATTCTGGCCGAGAATGGAAAAACATAAATATCATCATGAGGAAATATCAGACTTAGACACATACTATAAGAAATATCCCATTAAAAAACATGGGTGGGGGTATGTAGCCTTCAAAAATGTTGATGTCCAAAAGGCAAAAAAAAGGCTACAGAAAAATTTCAGATTAAAAGGGACCGAATAAAGATGACAATTAAATTTAACACATGACTCTAGACTGGATCCTATACTGTAGGAGGGAAAACACTATAGAGGACATTATTGAGACATTTGATGAAACTGAAATGCAGATGGCAGAGTAGATAAAAGGCTTATGTCAGCCATAAATTTACTGAAGTTCATAACTGTGATCTATACAAGTTACTCCCAAACAGTTCAAAAAATTGTATGTACATATGTATGTATATACATGTATATATACAGAGGGAGAGAAAGTTGGGCAAGAGATTAATAGCTGAATCTACCTAGGTAAAGTGTCAACTGGGGTTTTATTATTTTTCTTATTCATGGAACTTTTCTGTTAGGTTGGAATTATTTCCAAATAAAAAGTAGTTTTGTTTTGTTTTGAAGCTTAGAAACATTTTCATTTCTTTTATAGGAAGAGTGTAGACCAGAGTCAAGTTGACAGAAAGAGTCCACAGAAGGTTCCGGGTGGGAAGGGAGGTGCTTGGGAAAATCAACACACTGAAAGCAAGGACTTTCACATTGCCAAGTCTGTGCTTAATGTTAAATGTAAGTTCAAATCCAGTTATACTCAGTAAACTCAAAATCATCCCTAGGGAGGTGGCAAGATGGATCAAACCCGACCCACCACGGACAGAACCAAAGGCACTCACCAGGCTGGCGGTGAGGGAGGGCGCCGACTGGCCCAAGGCCTGGCTGCGCATGCGCACGAGGTTGGATGTCTCCGCAGAGGTTGCCCAGGCCTGGCCCACCACTGGGTTTGGAAGGAGGTACCTCCCTGTTGGGATTAAAGAGAAGACAATGTAAGCGGCAAGCAGAACAGTCGCACATCAGGGCAGAGGCAGCCCCTTTCTTGGCCGTCCTTCTATATCACTGCTGCCATAATTACATTTACCAACGACAACCGAAGGCAAATTGTTTTAATTAAGTCAAGAGATCCAGTGGCAAGTTCCGACCCTGACTTCCCACATAAACCCAAGGAAACCTCTTCATCTCCAGCACCTGTAGCTTTCAGCCAAGGCAGAATGAAGTATCCTGTTACTTCTGCCAATTCCCTGGGAACATGCTGAGAACATACATAAATACAAAACGCATGCTCTGCATCTTAGAAATAAACTTGCGCCTGTTCACACATAGTTTTAAAATATGTAATATGGGAAGTGAGCTAGGATTCATCTGGAAAAGAGTCTACAAAGTGGAGATCATGACCAACAAAAGGAAGAGTTGCGATTCTTTCAAGGTGAAATGGGGCTGGTGACTCTTTCTCTCAGCTTCTCTCTCTAAAGCACTGGTTGGTCATCCATGTCCACACAACACATAATTGTATCCATTTACATAAATCAGGGCATCAATGTCAGTTGAGCTTCACTGAGCAAGTTACATCAACCTTGAACTCTAATATATGTGCATGCCTTTGAAAGTCAAACAGCTGAACCAATTCACACTCTGTTACTTCCATAGTACATGGACTAGACTAGTTACCAACACGCACGAAATAAAGCTTTTTGACTTCAGGAATTAGGGTGAACGTGAATATTCACATAGTAATGAAGCTCAGTAAAACCAAGGGCCATGTTGGATTTTCATCTGCTTTGCCCCAGTAGGAGCGCAATAACTGGCCATCATAGGTGCTCATTAAATATTTGTTGAATGATGAAAGAACAAGCGGCACTTCTTTCCCAGAAAACACATAGGGACGATGAAAGATGGCAGATAGCCCACAGTGTCTTGGTGAAGGGCTGTGTGCGTTGAGACGCCAGCTTTGTGCCTCTCAGAATCAGGAGGGACTGCTGCCCTGTATGTGGCAGGTGGCCCTGGAGCAGAGGTGACATTTGTTCCTTGGATTGTCCCCAACATCTCTCTTCCTTGCAGAAGAGCCCCTCTCTTAGCTGTGGCATATGCTTCACAGGCACACCTCACTGGGTAAGAACTGGTTGCAATGTGTTAATTAGTTGACTTCCGGTGTCCGCGCTAACTACCAGCACTGTCAAAGTACAAGAGCTAGGGACAGCCCCCATGAATTGTCCCCATTAAGAGGTCTAATGCTTGAATCCATGTGCTTTCAGAACTATAGATTTTAATTGCAAAGGGAAAGATGGTCCCTTATTTTGCCAAAATTGCTCTTTCACTCTCTTATTAAATAGTAAAACCACAGACTGTAGAGAAAACTAGATCTGCTTTTGAGACCTTGACCTATAGCTGAAGGAAAGAAGTTAATCAACCTCTCTTGGCCTTAATTTTTTCATCTCTAAAATGGGGACAGGTGATAGGGCCAACTATGTAAAGCTCTGAGGAAATCAGAGGATTTTATAAGTAAGGCACTCAGTAAATACTAGCTGTTTAGTTACAACAGTAGTAAAAATGAAAACTATCTTTTTTTGCTTGGTTTCTTGTCACTCCAAGCAGAAAACATAAATATATATAAAGAAAAAAATAGCACCTACAATTACACCAGGGAAAACCACCATCAACATTTCAGTGATTTTCTCCCAGCTTTTCTAACTGCCACCTATATTTTCTAGCAAAAATTGATTTTTGTCACGTACTCCCCTCAATACCACATAATAGGTTATGACCTTTTTCAAGGAAAAAAATAAAGCAAATTAATTGAAGCATAAACCCGATCATTAAAAATTCAAATATCATTACATTCTATGGTTCTGGTCACCATCTCAATAACATTCAGATATATTTTGTGCAGGATATATTGCATTGAAAGTCTAGAAATTTTATTTTTTTCCCTTGCCTTATTTTGAAATATGAACTAAAAGCTGGACTAAGAGGGGTTTGGGAAATCTGCCCTCTTTAGGCCTAAAAGCAAGACATTAAAAAAGAAGAACAGGAAAACTACAGACTGCATTTAGGCATACTATCATTATTACATGAATAAATGGCTTCTTTAATACAGAAGTAACTCCCACTTTTTGAAGGACATCATTTGTTAAAAATACACCAACCTCCAGTAATCAGAATCCATACTTTTTTGTTCCCGGTCCTTCCTGTGTCTTTTCCTGTATCTTATGCTTTATATTTTCTTTGTTTATGTTTCAGAGAGAGGCCTGATAGGAAGAGTAGAAGCTACGTGATGTCACAGTTTCTATGACGCAGGAGGGTACTCTGGCCTCACCACCGTTCGGGCCCACATGCTTCATTGTAAAGAAACGCAAGGGTAGATATGAAAACATGAAGAATTTAATGTAATCATGGAAAAATTTAAAAGGTCGATATTTTAAGTCACTAAAAAATTCTATAATTCGGTCTTCTTTTAGTAGAAAATAGTTATTAGACTATCTCCCTGTAATCCCCAAGATGAGGAGATAGGTATTCATTTCTGTATTCTCAGTACCTGGCACAGTCCCTGCCACCAAGTCTGGCATTTAGTAAGTGCTCAAAAAATGTTTGCTGACTGAAATGCAGTTAAATGGCACTATTTAATCAATTCTTAATCAAGCCTAAAAAGAAAAAATAAAACTAAGCCAATTATTTTCTTAAATTTCTTTTGTAGTATATAGCATAATAGTTAAAATACATTGAGACCTTACTATATTCCAGGCATTGCAACATAGTAGCAACCCTGTGGGGTACTGGGTAATACTAGCCTCATTTTAAAGCCCAGAGAGGTTACATAATTAAATGAGGGCACACAGCTGATAAGTAGGTAAAACCAGGAGTCTTAAAGCCCAAATCCTATCACAGGGAAATATTCATTGCATATGTTTATGTGGAAAACAAGGCATAAGATAGGATGATTTTATATTTATAAGAAAATAACATATATACACACACACACACATACACATATGAAATAGTAGCAGATGGGATTAAATGAGATAATACACTTGAGGCACTCAACCTGGGACATGGAAGGCAGTCAATATACGATCACTACTCACACTGTCATAAGAATGTTACAATTCCATTGACACCCTCCCCCACCCTGTCATCATAGCAACAAAATAAAACATGGTAATGGATTCCTTGGACAGATCACAAAAGAAATAGAGAAAACTATTGCATAATATTACAATAAAGAACAATGTTTCTTGCAGAACTATTGTTATCTCTGGCAAGAAAAATAGGGACTAGGTCCAGGGAGAAGTATGCTATAATATCTTGTTGTTTTAAAAATTATCTGCAGGGAGTAACGGTAATTTTAAAAAATTAAGTTTTCACTTGTGGTTTTAATAAATTTAACATTAAGTTTGTCTAATGTTGAAAAATGTGGCAAATATTAAACTGTGATAGAACTGGCTTGTAGGTATATGCAGTTGTATTGAATTATTCTCTATTAATTTCTGTAGATATTACAGGACATGGGTTTTAATGATTCCTATCAAAAAAGGGCTTCAAATTCTAACATGGCAAACCAGCCAAGGGCACATTCCTTCCACCCCTCATAATGGCGGTTCCTAAGGACACATGAGGGAGGGGTATGGGTAATGGCGGGGGTCTCCAAGGGGTCTGGGTAGGGTAAGGAAGCAACAAGTCAGGGAAGAAGTTCCATGGAACATGGGAACAAAGAGGAACCGTGAAGGTCTTCATCATGGTCCCGACATGCAGGTCGTGGCAGCTGTGGCTCGGAAAGTCTCCCTTTCTGCCAGTGGAAAGGCAGAACAGAAGTGGGGCAGTTCCTGGACAAATCCTCAGTGCAGGAAAGTCATGCGCCAGGATTCAATGAGCCCAGGCATGCTTCAGATGGGCAGTCAGGCTCTGGACAGATCCAGAAAAAAAAGTGCTGGAAGAGGGAGGCACAAGGAACCAGAGCCGCTTCCCTTCCCCCCATAAACTTCAAACTATGCTTTGAACACTTCAGTTTTGTTAGATCTCACAGGGCAACAAGCAGAGATCACTGCTAACAGGACACGCGCGCCATCTTCTCCTCTGAGATCACTCAGTCTCACACCACCACATGCATTTTATTTGTTGCCACCTCTTGCGTGAGTCTAATCTTGGTAACAAGGTCATATATGTGCCTTGTCAAAGACAAACAAAGCTGGGCACTATTCGAAGCGATAAGGACAGATTTCAATCAGTAATAACTACTGCAACAGGAAAAAAAGAGTCCAGCATAAACTGAACTCACTTTCAATTTGTGCAGAAATAATGGGGTGTTTTATAAGGAGAAGGAGGGGGAGGCAGGGAGCAAGTGGGGGCTCAGTGAGTCAGGAAAATGAGAAATAACAAAGGGTTTGTCAACGGAACAGCGATCAAGCCAGCTATGTCTGCTAGCTGGCAATTACCGAAGTTAGGATTCCACCCTCCCACAGAGACTGGGAGACAGAGATCCTATCTGTTGGCCAGAGCAAACAGTAAATTTTTTGGCAGCCTTGAATTCTCTCAGGTGGGCGGTACATCCTCAGGACATAGCCTTGAGCTGTTAGAAACTACATAAGTGTCTGTTCAAGTCTTTGATGGTCAAGGTCAAGGCCAACTGGAAAAAGAAGGCTCAGAAAGGCCTGGCTAGAGTTCGGTCAAAGAAAGACTGTCAGCCTTCAATTCTTTTGTGACTTAACAGATCCTAACCTAAAAGGAGGTCTTTGGATGTTCAACAATTGATTAGTTTTAGAACTGAGTTTGAAATAAGTTTTTGAACTTAGCCCATTTAACAGGACTTAAAGGTCCTTGCCAGTAATGGTAAAAATTAATTGCTCTAGTTATGATTGACTGTAGAGTCAGAGAGCTGAGTGGCAATTCTGCCCCCCAAAATTGATGCCATCACATATTCATGAACTTCTCCAAGCCTCAGGCCCTTCAGCTGTAAAACAGGGGTAACCTTATGGGGTGGCTGAAAATAAAAAAAAGAAAACACATTATACAAGGAACATTCAATAAATGTAAGCTTTATAAAAATAAATTAAAAAACACAACAGACTACCCAACACACAATGAATTTTAAGGTGAGCAAGAAATAAACCTTTGTTAAGCCACTGGAAAAAATAATTGAACAAGGAAGCATTCAACATAGATGTGTATATATAATGAAATGTTTATAATCCTGTTGCGGGTTAGATTTTATTGTGCTGTTTATAAAGTGGTCATTTATTTATTTATTTATTTATGCACTTAAAAAAAAACTTTATTTGCAGGTTAGATTTTCGATGTCATTATTCTTGTATGAGCCTTGTCCTTGGGAATCATATGAATGTTACAAATTGGAGGGTCTGTTAGCACAACACATGGGATGTTTTATTCCTGCCTAGACCCCCATTAGTGTTAATAGGGAAAAGAGGACAACAGATGGATTTAAGGCAGTCATTAGAAGGCACCAACACGGTGCCATAGTTGGTAGTGATTACATCAAACTTTATCTGAATTCCCTTTCTGATGACTACCAAGAGCCTCTAAAAAGTGTGTTGCTGTTGTATTCATGCATCATTTGCTGCCTACAATTTAAGAAAATTAGCATCTGTCAACTGATTATTCAGCTGCACAGGATAGAAATTAATGGGATGATATCATTCCCAATTTGTTAGATGAGAGGTGAGCTTGCCTAGCAATCTGGCTGCTGTGTTTTAATACCAAATGGAGCTTGTTGTTACAACTGGAACTTTGATCAATTTGGGGCTCTTCAGAAACACAGTTCTAAAATTCCAGTATGTTTATTGAAACATTTATTAAATATTTGCTACTGACCCAACAAGAAATTTAGAGGCAATAGCAGAGGTCCGTACTAAAGCTGGAATCAGCTGGCCAAAGTGATACAAGAACACTTCGCGCTTCAGCCACAGAGAGGTGGGTTATTTGAATGGGTTTTTTGGGTTGGTTATTGTTATTGTGTTGGTTGCACGGCCTCTACTTATCAGAGTGCGTGGGAAGGTCTGGAGACTTTTAAGGTTATACCTAAAAACAAATAGATTACTGAGCCTTAAGACCAAGATTGCGCCCTTTAAAAAAATTTTTTTTAAGATGCTATTTATTTATTTTTAGAGCAAGTGGAATGGAGGGAAAAAGAGAGGGAGAGAAACATCGATGTGAGAGAGAAGCATCCATAAGTTGCCTCTTGCAACTGGGGACTGAACCCAAAACCCAGACATGTTCCCTGACCAGGAATCGAACCAGTGTCCTTTTGCTTTGTGGACAACACTCAGTCAGGGCCAGATTGTGCCTTGGTTCTATCTAGGCTACCTGTGATCTCTTTCCTGAAATGTGTTTTCTTTTGTTTCCATCCCGAATTCCAAGAAATGAGAAACAAACCCTCCATAAATGCATGCTTTCAAACATGAGATAAGTCCATGCTTTCAAAGCACCCCCAAAGCTTGAAGTATCCCTCTCAAGTACGAAAATATCAGGTCAGCAATAATTTTAGCAGAATGGCTATGTAAAGAATTAAATGTAGCCTCTGGAGATGCACTTTACCATCAAGGAATAATGGTACCTGACTAGATTTAAAAGCTTCCAGTAAAAAAAGCTCCATATCACCTGAAGTGCAACATAGATCTGGCAGTCAGTCCACAGTCTTACATTCTGGGTTATTTCTCTTGGAGTACAAACATGACATCAAAGGGAAAATAAGACCTAGTAACTACACATCACAAAGCAGCCTTTAGATAAGACTTCTGGTGCTCAGTTATACACAGAACTCAGGAAAAGTTTGTTTATCCCTCTAAGGTACCAACCAGGAACAAAGGGAAACTGAGGTGATCAATACCTTGCTCTCCAGGGTTTTGGTGAGGTGGGGGAACCACCTAAGGGAGGGAAGGAGAATGGGGGTAGCATTACAGAGGCAATGGGGCTGGGGATGAAAAGCACAGTGGGAAGGTAGCACTGTGCTAGAATCATGAGCGGGAAGGTGGGGCCACATGCTCACAGCTCTCCCTCTAAATCTTTACCTTTTGGCTGCCACCCAGGCTGCTGCTAACCTGAGTAGACACTGAAGCTCTCACAGTAGCCCCCTGGAAGTTCACGTCTGCCACTAAAGTGGGAGGGGGCACATTCTCACCCTTTCCCCCTCCCTACTGCCTACTAAAACCTCCCTTGCTTAATTCCACTTCTGAGTATATTCACAAAAGAGTTGAAAGCAGCGACTTCATCAGGTATTTGTATACCTGTATTCATGGCAGCATTATTCACAGTAGCCAAAAGGTAGAAACGACCCAGATGTCCATTAATGACTGACGAATACACAAAATGTGGTATATACATATAATGGAATATGATTCCACCTTTAAAAGGAAGGAAATTCTGACACATGCTACAATTTGGATGAATGCCAAAGACATGCTAAATGAAATAAGTCAGACACAAAAGGACAAATGTTGTATGATTCCACTTACGTGAGGTTCCTGGAATAGTCAAATTCATTGAGAAAGAAAGTGTAAGTATTTACTGGGGGCTGGGGAGGGGGGAAAGAGGAGTGATTGTTTAATGGGTATTAAGTTTCAGTTTGAGATGATGAAAAGGTTCTGGAGATGAATAGTGGTAACGGTTGCACAACATGTGAATGTACTTAAAGCCACTGCATTATACACTTAAAAATTATTAAAAAGGTAAAATTTTGCTATGTATATTTTACGGAGCACACACACACACAACACCACTCTCTCTTTTTTAGCCAAAAACACTGCACCTTCCAGAGGAAAAAATAAAGGGATCCTATTGGTTGGCCAAAAGGAGTTATCCACATCCAACTCCATCAGCACCTGCTTTTACAAATCACACTTAATAACTTAAGCCCTTTGAATCATTTACAAGTCAGAGGAACTATGCTTTTTAAGAACCCTCTACAGAGAAAGGTTAAAGACCATGATAAGTCACTGGCTAAATGTGGGCAGAATCCATGAGTCAGCAGCCACTGCCCTCGAGCATACTCCATCATCATCAGGATATTCCTCTTCCATGCCCCACTGCTCGCTCCTAAACATTGGTTCCCTCATCATCGTGACTGCCGTGCCCACAGGCAATTACAGCCTCCATTTATTCATCCTCAGCTG